>JAUMHA010394317.1:44170-55025 GCA_032359765.1 Saxidomus gigantea
ATAATAATAATAATAATAATAATAATAATAATAATATCTTTATACATAAAGCTATGCTCAAAACATACACTTATTTACAATGTGGCCTTCTATATAGAAAAGAAACAAAAGTATAATCAGAGCCAAAGAAAATAGTATTTGATACAACAATATACATTTACATTTATGACTCTGTCATACAGACCAACTTTAGAAGCTTGTTGCACATTTAGAGTTATTATTTTCGAAAAGTAAAAATATCCATCTGTCATATGCAAAAACAACAACAAAAACACACGCTCAATGTTCAAATGTAGCTTTGTTTTGTTTTTCTGCTACCATAGCTAAAAAACTAAAACTCCAACGGGAACAGATATTATTACGGACACTTTTCGTGAACAGAACGTACGGGCGCCAGTAACATTTGGACATCACCACAAAAAAGATATACCGGATTGAAAGTTATAAAGACAGATTGTTTAAAAAGCTATGAATACGCTTTGAGTAATCGGTTTGTCTGTTAGGGAAATGCGTCCATATCACATTAAACAATTAGCTGCTTTGTTAGGGCTGAGATAGATTACTATCATACATATCAAATGTAAGTAGATGGCCATTTTAAAACATGTTATTTGCAAATGGGTCCTTTAGTAAAAGTTTGTAAGAATATCAGATTTTATCAGCAATGTAAAAGTATCAAATACACCGCTTTGATGTTAAAGTAAACTTTCGGTGAGTGAAATTGAAGAACAGATATGATATATTTGAGGAAATGTTGATAGTTGGACTTTTGCGATGTCATATTTGAATACTGAAATTAAACACTTACAGTTTCTAACTTCTTCACCTTTTACTTCCATATTTTTGCACTTCAAACAAAAGATCGTTTAAAATAGCTTTCAGATGTATCACGTGACATGTAAGAAACATGTATCACACAAATTATATGCTGCATTAAAACAGGGGTGGAGGATGAATAGTAAGTAATCGCTGTAATACAACCAGTAAAAAAGTATTTGACCATTTGCCAAACCGACGATTCATTTGCACGAAAAAAATCTCGTATGACTTGAATTATTTCGGGTAAGTCTATGTAAAATTGCAAATGTCTATTTAAATAGAAGGTAGCCACATCTTAAACCCTGCATGCCGCTTGAAATGACTGCTTGCTTAGGGAAACTTGACCATAGCTGCTGCCACAAGGTAACCAGTCCCCGCTTGTCCTATGAATATCCTAACCTATGAAGCAGGTGTTATTGATTATGTGATAGGGCTACTTGAAATGTTGAAATTGTTTTGGATTATTTGCTTGCTAATAGATTATGCAGTTTTCAATAAGCTTATGGTTCATTCATGCATTGTTATATGACGTCACTGAATGTGTTTTATTTATTTATTTTAAATCGTTTGTAGACATACCTTCTCGCAGCTTATATTGCCTAACCCCAATGACTGCTTGCTGACTAGTCCTCATGTCGAATGGTAGCCGTCTTACTACTCCAGACAGATTCCAACCCGCGACCTGTGGAGTAGAAGTCTGACTCTTTACCCTTGCACTATGGCGCCTGCCTTGCTTACTTATCAGATGTGCTAGAAGCGTCGCTTTTTAGTGCACAATTGCTGATTAGGTATTTATAGTATTATGACAGACCATAACGGTGAATCCTGTCTGGACGGTAGCCTTTGAAAGAGTCCCGATAGCAAAGGCTGTATCCCTCCGCCAGAGGAGCACCTCATTTTCACATTTTAGAACAATTTAAGAGTGATAGTAATAAATTTGTTAAGGTAAGACGTGTGGGTGTCCATAAGGTCGAAATAACAATACCTCTAGGCTTTCACCAAGAGCATTCGGTTTGTGGTTAAGGTCTTAATTTTAAACTTTATTCTCAACGGGTCCATGGGAAAATATAGTGAAAAATGTCTCAAATAAAAGCTCCTTCCATTAAAATGTTCTCATCATAAGTGCGAAAACGTTAGAACCCTCGTACTGCTATCGCGACCACCTTGGTGATGAAACTCGATCTAAATGTATTCTTAAACGTTTCTGTCGTAGCAACTGCGTTCAATTTCTTGTAAAAATATTGGCAAGTTCTAACTAAATAAAGATAATTTAAAGTTCATTTACTTCTGTTTACATTGCTGTAACTACCAGTAGTCAAGATTACTATCTCGAAATACAAAGAAAATATCAGTTGGGGCAGGGATAATATTTGCACAGCCCGGTTGCGAGCAAATCAATTTAAAACGCTGAATGTCACATGAAACATCTTTTCGGATGTTTGAACTGATCGGGAAGACGACATGAGATTGAATAACGCCGTGTTTGTTAACCCTTGTACCTTGTTATGTGGAAATAAATTGTTTTCAAAAATCTTGTAAATATCTCGAGGCAATACCCATAGCAATCAGGTGGGAAATATTGGTTTGATGAACTAAGAAACTTGCTCAACTCTGTGAGATATGTATGTCCGTGTTCTTGTCACACTCAAGACACTGGTGAGCAACGGAAAAACAGTCAAATGAAGGATTCAGTCTTCTTGCTTCAACGATGGAAATTTACTTGTACGTAATACAAGACTTCCTTAGTATATTACTTTCTGGTTAATTACATCCCCTCTCATTGCAACTGCTGTATAGGCCTACACTTAAAATGATAATATTCTTTAATTTGGTGAGAACAACTTGCATTCTTGTTCTATTATGCAATTTCTACAACTCTGAGTCCGAGTAATTTTTTTCAATAGAAATATTTAAATCTGACTATGATCAACTTTTGATTATTTTCAATTCTTTTTGTGAATTTAGAATGTGTGTTGCCAAATGTCAAGATAATTTATGTCTGCAGCTACAAGACAGTTATCCGAGATTAAAATTCATAAAATAATTATGCTATTTAATAGCTTAAACTGTGACAATTTCCATAAACAAATATTAAGCATTCAAAACTTTAGCAAAGATTTCGTCGCAAAATTTTCATTAATTTTCTTATTCAGGCATGAAGTGAGCTTAATAACTCCTTGCAGGCTTAAATTGTCGATTTATTTTCCGAAAAATTAGAATAATAACCCTAATTAGAACTCATATCTAAAATAGGATCACAGATTTCTTCGTCTCCCAGGGTAACGGATAATTCTGCATGACAAATCGTTGTTATCATTCCCGATTAAGATGGCATTTATATCATTATTGTTGTCACTACAACTGACCACAGACGAAAGTGGACTGGACATTTGTCCAGATGTGACCATAAGGTGACCAGATCGGCACTGACGAACGCTGACAGATGTCGACAGCCGGAGTATAGCACATAACGGTCAGAATTAGTCGCGATTATTGGTGACAATTATCTTCAATTGTCCGACAGAAACTGGTGTTAAATGTCCAATTCGCGCTTTATTTGGCAGACAAAAAGTACATTAATTTTAAATGTTAAGGGAACAATAATATATGATTACACCATAAAATCATTTTACCATTGTCGGTTTGGTATATTTATTCGCAGCAAACGGCAATTTCTGAAACACTATCTGACTGAGGCATTCATGCAAGGAAAGGGTAAAATATTCGGATTGTTTTGCATTTTAATAAGCCACTTTGTTTTTATTTGAACATGCTTTCGAAATCTGTTGCGCGCAAAAACCTCTGTTATATACCATCATGTCCATGCACTTTGTTTAAGCAACGCTCAACTGTTTCCAACAGTTTGCTTGCCTTTCAAAATTATGCTGTTTAATCTTATTTTTCCTGTACTGACCTTTGCTACATGGTAACCTGCTGTTGACTTTAACTCCATTAAGACGACCGCATACCAAGCAATTTCCATAATTTACTCTGAGGTCATTTGCAAATTCCCTAAATGCGAGAAGTACCGTTAATTTACGAACATTTCTTACCATTTCCACCCTTTTTGTTCTATGTGTCAAAGAAAGCATTAAATCCCACGACCCTGTATGACATTTTACTTTGCACCAGGTCAAACTCAAGAAAACTCAAAATTGACAATCTATTTACACGAAAGATCTTGTCATTTTTTACAAAAGGTCACTATTTTTGTAAGTGTTTGTTATTGAATTTCACACTTTTTATCCATAAATACTGTATAAAATTACAATTAACCTGAACATTTGCGACAGGACGCTAGTTGACCTTAGCTATGGTGACCCTGTCCTCACGAGGTCACGTGACCGGGTCATATGGGTCAAACAAGGTTATCTAGTAAATATAATCCGGCGATGTTGATGACTTTGTGCCCAGAAAGTTTAGATTCTTTGAAGATAAATGCATTAGAAGAGTACAGACGCAGAACAGTTCTCATCAAAACAATGACAAGTACAGGACGCTGCACGACAAACAAAAGACAACAAATGCGTCTATGCGGGTGAAAAATATGGCCGCCGTTCACTTGATGACAAGGTCGTGACGGGTCGATGATAATCATAGGACCGGTAAAGATGGGACCTTTTCGTTGTTTGAAGTACATTTCATTCATATAGCTATCTGGGTTTTAAAACATTGTAATTTATTCTTCATCATGACAAGAGTTTATATCAAACTGAGCCTTTTGACATTCAGAAACCCTTTGACAACCAATATGACAATGTCAAGTAAAAGATAATGTCACTTCTTTCAAAGACAAGGGCAGTATGCTCTTACTTACAATGGGTAAATCGTCTAACATTTGATCACTTATTGGGGAGTGTTGAACGTTCCAAACCAGCAATAGTTCTTGAATGTTCCGTGCAGTTGTTGTTTTCTCGTTGTTTATTGATGCAGACGAATCATTAAATTATCTTCGCACAAGATGGTAGATTCCCACATAATGTTGACATGCTCACATGCATACTTCATTTTGTCGTAGATCAGATTAAGTAATACCCAAGCTTGTAAACAGTTCTTTGGCAAACATTATAATATGCACGAAAGTTTCATGCACAACTGAGAAGCTTGGTCTCCTCTTAGGACTCTATCGGGTTATTGGCATTACGAACATTCCCTCTCCAATTCATTCAGTTTCCCTGGGAGTGGGTCAAAAGAAAGGATATGCATATTTAATATATGTGTTCCGTGCCAAAACTGTTGTCAGCATGCAGTTAGGAGGGATATGCAATGGATTAAAACACGTTCATATCACTAGTTCTCTGTTTGTTTAAACTGCGTAACAATCTATTTATAAATGGCATGTTCAGCTGAGATTATCGAGTTGCTAACTAGTTTAACATTCCACCGTGATGGCGTTTTTGACATATTTGATATGACGTCACTTTGCAAGAACATGAAAACATCTAGCCTCAACACTAATGGGATGCCAGGATCCCGAGGATCTCAGATTATAGTGAGTGTTCCTCCAGAAACCCTACTTTTTATGAACGACGTTGTAAAATTGTAACATTTTCCATTCAACTATTATAAGAGCTCACATTAATAGAAAATGTAAAATAAAGCAATGGTAGATATTTTTTAGGACTACTCCCGCATATGAGTGCCTGTTTAACCATTCTCACACAATTTAATGAAATATAGAACAGAAGAGAAGAGAATATGCAAATTTACACTTATTGGCCAAAACATTCGTTTTTGTATTATTTGAATTAAATAACGTAAATATAAAAATATATAATTTCAGTAGCAAAGGTTTCTTTTGACAAGGACTTCTTATTGCATGTGTTCTTTTGATGTAACATGGATGTTTCAAACTCTGCACAGAAGTCAGCGTTAGGACCTAGCAGATCTAGGTCGCAGATGATGATCCATCCTTTCCCGCCATTTTTTCTGGTTTCTTAAAAAACACATCAGAAAACAAAGTTAAAAACATTTCCATATTTTAGCAAAATGGATATAGGAAGTTCCTAATTAATATGTCTTAAAACAATACAACTTAATAATAAACAGGATTCAAACATACAAACTATAAAGCAACATTTACTTCTTTGCCCATGGTCAGCCATACAAATGCAATGTGTACAACGTGTACATCGATATGGACTAGTCTTGTCAAGCTGATGGGAAGGGGGATCAAGGTGCTGACGTTTGCACCCGCCATCGCTACATAAAACAGACTATTTAAGTCAACAAAATGACCAAAGACCCATAAACTGCAATAAAGGGTCAACGGGACTTGCTTTTTAAGGGTCATCCTAATTTCTATTGTATTTCATAGCGTCTGTCATTAAAAGGTACAACGACCTTTAGAATTACCGGTGAAAATGACAGAGCATATAAAAGAGCCCTTCACAAAAATTGAATATGAAAATAGGGATAATAAATGGGTACTTATTATGACCGGGGCTACATGGGGCCAGCCCGGTCCGTTAGGGTCAACATGGATCAAAACCAAGGCAGGTTGACTGCGCGGGTGTTTACAGAAGACAGATTCAACAAGTAGGAACAGGTATATCTGCTTTGAACTTTGAAATATTTGAAGAGGCATTTCAGACTGGTCTCATGTTCGCTGTTTAAAGTCAAAACATTTTGTATCTCCACTGCTACAAGGTTTATAGTGACCTCACTTAACCTTGCGTGGCCGGTCAGGACATTTTAACGTATATCATTGTAGAGTAGGGACATCTATGGAATGACCCCAGGCAGAAACGCTGTCCTCCGTTTGGCCCGTAATTACAATAAGCGTCACCTTAATCTTTAATAAGTAAAGGCCACTTTAGACTTTAATTATCGTTCAAATGAAGGTCACAGCAACGAGGCCGAGATTCGAACCTTACTTGAACTGCTTGTCAAAATAAACGTCCTGAGAAAATATAAATCATGGAAAAAAAGTTCCTCAAGTAGTTCGTATCAGGCTGCTGTATCAGCATGTGATTTTTTTGTGACAGGAATGGCAAAAATGGCGCCAAAACCTCGTTTTTCCTTCCGTTTCAGTACGACTTCATTTTTTTTTCCGAAAATGTTTTTCACTTTTTAAATGAATTGTAGGTTTTTGAGCTATAAATATTCGTGTTTCAATGACTTGAATTATTCAGTAATCAGTAAACAGGACAATAAACACGCGCATTTTACACGAAAGAGTGCACTTTTGAGGCAATGGGTGTGCGAAATCCCAATTATACCCTGTAACTTAGATGTATTTAAATGTTACGGAAGATATGTAAAGTTCACAGTTTCGTCCCTGTATTAACTGTATGATATCATATGTTACACTCATGATATAAATGACATGCAAGATACTTGCACCGGGGACGAATGAGAAGTCGTCCGTACGTACGCGCATTCGTTTGTAACAATTACTTTAAGGGCTTATGTTGAAAATGTTTGATGGTATTTTACTGAATGTGAGGAAGTGATGTATGTAAGAATCATAACTTTTATCCTCACAAATGTATTCCCCTTTGCTGCCTTTGCTCGTCTTAGGTCTTGCGGGAAATGTATTAATTAAAACATCACACAATGACAGAGAACAATTTCCATATGATGTATAATATGTTTTTGTTCATATAATAATTTAAAAAATTGTTTATTGAAATTTATTGAAAAAGAAGCAGTGCCCGATGTCTTTTAGCAAATTGTAGATTTTCATCTAGAGGAAATGAAATGCAACATCCATAATTCTTGCATCTGTGATTAAAGAGTTAATGCTTCTTCATCTTTTCTGGTGTATAACTTCAAAAGTTCCCATGTTAATTAATGGTTCGAGAATGTATACAATGATAGGGAATATTAACATGTGTGTACAATACAAGAATCATAAGCAAGTTGAGTCATTACCCTAATAGAGAATTGCCTCGGAGCCTTTTTTTCTTAATATTTTTTTCTGTTATAACTATATTATACATTTTTTACATATAGAACATCCTCTTGTAAAGTCTTTATATTTTACTGATGTCGCAGTAGATGCTGAGCACATTCTTTAATAGCAATATACAAGTGTACTTTGTTCAGGCCCTCCATCTAACATGTGTGTGATTCACTACAACATTACAAAAATGTTCTTCTCTCCACATTTCGTACGAAACATTTCCTTCGACGTGGGATTGACCATGTTTGAACATTGCTGCCGTTTAAAACATTTGTTATCATAATTATATGCAAATAAAGATTGAATGTTTTTGTACACGTATTTTGATCCTGCGTGCATGGAGAGATATCCTTAATTACCAGGCGACAGCAGGTATCAACTGTAGCCGTGACTTGTGGACGAGCGATTAAACGATGATAAATTCATTTTTTTATTATATGCGATGTTCAGAACATGCCGATATAAAACGGCGTTTTGTGGTTTCCACGCCTTAAGTCTTGTCATATATAGTTGCACTGTTAGCTCAAAGACAACGGGCACTGTTCCCTCAAAGACATTGCATACATAACCTATGTATTGGGAAACACAAAACAAACAAAAAACACATTTGATGTGGATAGTTAAAAAATAAGACAAGGAAATTATGGTTCTACCAATCCACACTTCTATAGATAGTAGATTTATGGTAGATTTAATAATTTCCCTTCAGAACTGTTTCAGTTATGTACAAAACAGGATACGAAACTGTTTTGTAGGGAGCTGTTAAAAAAATGCAAGGTAGATTTCTGATTCTCGCTATCTGCACTTTCATTAAAAGTCCTTAATATTTCTGAACAATGTGCATACATTTCCGTCTAAATAATTTTTTTAGTTAATCCTTGTAAAGGAAAACACTTAACGCGACGAGACAATAATTCACATAATCCCCCCCCCCCCCCGCAATTCGAGAATCTTTAGGTAAATGACGGGTTACTTCGGATATAAATTATGTATAACAACAACAACAGTTATCTACTGATATACGTATTATTAAAAGAACGATAACAATCGCATGAAATGAGTGTAGGGGTGGTTCAAAATGTTGACCAAATTGCAAATTAATAGGTTAAATAGACAAAAGTCTCGGTTGTTATTCTCTGACACGGGCTTCCCTCGGATTATTAGCAGTCACCTTATCAAAATATTATGTTTAACATGTATACGAACCGCTTTATGATGACAGTGGATGGATATAAATGAACATAACATACTGTTACTATCTCTTCAATTGGTGATTTATGCAGTTCAAACAAGATCTGAAGACCTCTTATATTTACATAATCATACAAATGTTTTTGTAGCTATATAATATGGACATAGATTGGATTAACCTTTGTCTGGCTTATGTAGCCGTTTGAACGGTTCATACTACTCAGTCATTCACAAAGTCATCATTTAGTTACGTTTGGTGTAATGAATCTTCATCTAGATATATTATCACATACAAATGTGGAGGGAAAAATAAAAGCAAAATAACCGTTCACCAAACTTTGTTACAGCTTCTGGAAAGAAAAGTTAGTGTCAATTTTGCTCTGAAAAGTAGATATCGCATTGGCTTGTTAAACAATTTTAACTGAAAAAAATTAAGGGGACACCCGGGTTCGAACCGGGGACCTCTCGATCTGCAGTCGAATGCTCTACCACTGAGCTATATCCCCTCTACACTAAGAGAGTTGAAAATACTTTATATATTTCTATACTTTGTAACTTTGCCAAAATATTAATCAGATAGTAGCTCTATGTGTTAAATACGGAAACCGATAAGAATAACTGCAGTCTAACGCTTTACAAAATGCTAGATAAATAGCAAAATTATAGGGAATAGTTGGAAAGCTTCAACCAGATAAACTCCCTTGATTATTTGTTACTGTAAATTATCGCAGTTCCTTCCTTCCTTACATGTTTCAGTTTGAAACTGAAATTATATACTTTTGATAAAGTATATTTTCTTTTCCTTGTTTGTTTTACTTGAAGGATAAAAGGTTATGAAACAAAAGTTCCCGGATCTTGTTTTTTTGCTAAATGGCCCTATTTCAAATGACTATAAAATACAAGCAAGAGCTTTTGGTAACCTTGATAAAAAATATGTCGAAACAGTGAAACAGATCACTGTGGCCTTGAACCTTGAAAGGGTGATCTTAAAATCAATAGAAGTCACCAAGTCACCCCAAGCAGCCACCATTGGAAGTCTTTAGAGTGACAAATCGTTGGTGATAACCATTTTCAAACCGAAGGACACTGTGACCTGAAAAACAAGATGTCTGAATCAACCATCAGACAAGGTTTAAATTCTCCATCTACTTGTCTAAATCAACCATCAGACTTTCAATCCCATCAGACAAGGTTTGAAAACTTGCACGCTAATCCAGAAACCATTTTCAATGTAAAGGCTACTGTGACCATGACCTTTTGTTGGCGTCACCTCAAAATCAATAGATGCTATTCGAGTGTTCCAAATAATGATTTTGGGGTTCACCCGGGTCGAATCCCAGGGTCGGCCTTCTATAAACGATCTAAATGACGAAGAGCAACCATAATGTGAAGTGTGTGCTGAATGCTGTTAGAATTATTGTCCGGAAGTGATTTTCTTGACCAATGAGTTTATAGCTTTTAATGTGACCTTGACCTTTGATAGACGGTGCTATACAAACCAGAAGGAATCATCCACACTTCTTACAAGCAGCTATCGTTCTGCAGTTATACTTGTCATTAACAGGTTTTAAACCACGTTCCATGATGACGTAAGATATTACGTTGCCGTTAAAACCATTCGCGACCGTTAAAAGTAGGCTTATATACCGGAAGCAGTTCGCCCTATATTTACAAGACAAAACAACCAAGATAGGTATGATTTACCTACGCTGAATAGTTAGCAAATCTAGAGGCAGGATATTCAATTTTTGACAGGTTTTGTGTGAAATTGCACAAAGAATCAAATTGTTCAACGAATTTGGAATTGGCTGAATGATTCTGCATTTTGCCGCATGTAACGGATATCTTAATTAAAGCCCGCCATTGACAAAAGTGGTGTGAAAATCGTATGGTTCAACGTGTGGGAATCGAGCGCTTCAGTACCTCGGCTACATCCGA
>JAUMHA010394318.1:10495-28427 GCA_032359765.1 Saxidomus gigantea
CTGAAGCAGCCTTGGATTCTATCCTTTGAGATCAACTTGCCTTGGATTCTATCCTTACTTGCGCTTAAGCATTCTTGGAGTCTATATATTCTATACTTGAACTAAAGCATCCTTGGATTTTATACTAATTATGTTAAAGAATCCTTGGATTCTGTGTTTAATTTAAGTAAAACAGTCTAATATTCTATACTAAGCTGAACTAAAGCAACCTTGGATTATATCTTGAACTTGGCTAAGGCAGTCTTGGATTCCATAACTAAATCAACTGTAGCAGTCTTGGATTCTATACTTACTCAGTTAACAGAAGCCTTGGACTCTATACTTTATCTAAGAAAGCTTTGAATGTTACACACCTACACAACATGTAATACTGCATATACCATGTATACATGTACTACTGCATATACCATGTATACATGTACTACTGCTTATACCATGTATACATGTACTACTGCTTATAAGACAGAGTGGTTAGAGAAATGAACGTGTTTCCTTTTTTGTCTCCAACTATTTTCCTAACATTAGTCAGTAACACTCTTTTATACTAAAACAATGCAGTTTTTTTATGTGATAATGTGCATAAGCGGCATCTCAGTAAACGTTCAATACTCAGTATTGTGCAGTGTGCGCGATGTTTTGTTTCAACGCCACTTGTGTGGTTCGTTAACTTCTCATGTTCCACGGATACTTTCCTACTTGAAACATAGCCCAATAACAGCGGCAATTTTCTCCGAAAATGTGGTTGACTTGGAACAGTGCATAAAGGGGTATGATTTTCGGCATAACTTGTCACAGATAGACGTCACCAATCGAGCTTGAACCCTAGACCAGAATTCCTTGATGCTACTTTGGTTGTACTTGTAGACTGAACTGTAAACAACCTCTTATACATTATAATACATTATACATTTACCTTCGACGGTTGTCGAACGCTATAATCAAACTATTTTCACAAAGGTCTGGTCTACAGATCCATTTTTGCATTGGTCATCCTTGAGTACATGGTTCACGCCACTAAATCTTAAAAGAATTTGTAAAACTTGATAGAATTTAAATGCATATGTCAGATAAGTTCAACTCATTCCTCTGAAAAAGTACACATGCAGTCATGTTAGTTATCATCGCCACATGCGTCCAAAACAATCAAAATGCAAGATCACGTTGATCATGTAACTTAAAACGAATTCATTCCGTGAAATTACACTTTGAATGCTACGGTCAGTAATATCTTTTCTCACGGTCAGCTAATTTCATGACCTTGGCCTGAAATATCCCGTGAGCACTGGGTCATACGATACGCAGAGAGAATGAAAGACATGTAGTATAACACCCAAGATACGTGTAAGGCTAAAACGTCAATGCTGGTTGAATATGGACTTCAATTAAAGGTTTTAAACAGGCTATAATTTATAACTCTGCTTAGAAGCCTTATGTGCTTCTGAAACGCTCCAAATTTTGCTCTGCTTATAAGCCTTATGTACGTTTTAAACGCTCCGAGATTTGCTCTGTCCGCAAGAAAGTACAGGCGGTGCACACCCAACCTGTATAAGGTCTGAAGCAATCCCAATAACTCAATGACTTTAGTTTCACTGCCACAGTTCCAGTAAGTCTTTAATTATAAGTTTGATGACCCTTGGGGCCAAAAGCTTTGTGTAATCCAAGTTATCGATAGGCCCAAAACATTTATGTAAGTCCAGTGATCCACAGACCAGAAGCCTTTGCGGATGTCCATCTGTGAAAGTTGAGTGATCCACAGACCCAGACGCTCTGTGTTAGCTAAGCGGTGAACAATCTAAAACCTTTTGTGTTATTCCAGTGGTCCATAGTCCTTAAAACCGCTGTATAAGGCTTGTGATTTATAGGCCAAAAGCCTCTTTGTAAGTCCAGTAATCCTAAGGCCCGACAGTAAGACTGTGATCAAGTGGCCTAAAGCCTTTGAAAAGGCCAACTGGTTCCCGGGCCAAAAACTTTAACTCTGCAGCAGATTAACGAAACATGCTAAGGAAAATCCCTGTAACAGATTTCAGATGTTCTAATAAGAAACCTTGAAACTACATCTATCTTTGATTAACTGCCAATAAAAAGTGAATGCTAGTATGCTTTCAAAGTTTGATATAAAGTACATCTGACGTGTGTGTATTGAAATCACGTGTTTTACACCAAAACGGCGTAAAAATCTCGGCTTCAATGAAAAGGGGGAACACGTAGGGATGAAACTAATTACATTCAACACGTTCTAACAAGTAGGTTTAGCACACACAAAAAAGGCAAAAGCGCTACATGTTATGTAGAAGAAAATCTGTATTATTATGAGTTGTATAAGCTATGTACATAATGCAAACGTAGGTTATTGAATGAGTATATGAACTTATTAATTATACTGCTACAAGTTAATAAAACTTTGAAAAGGCACGAACTTTCCCATTCAGATATAAGTCGACTAGCAAATTGAAAAATGAACTCGGCATTTTGGCTTGATTGCATGTGACTACGTCAGTAGCTGGTAAGGCCACAAAAAATTAATGTTGCACCTCATCCGGGGGGTGTGGGGTGAAGACGCATATCCTTAATCAAAATTTGACTGTCACGAACTACATGACTCATCTAACTGTTCATTTTTGCATTTACATACTCGTAGTAAGTTAACCGGAATAATATTTTATCCAACTTTTAGCATGTCACCAGAACCATGATATTATGTTTCTTGGACTAACGGATATCAAAATCTCATTTATCAGATTTCCATGTGATGTATCAGCTGTTGTCAACTTCATCAATTTTCCTGAAATCGATTAAATACCAGAAGAGATGCTTCCAAGAAAAGTGCACGATTTTAAAACATAAACGAAATTGTGTTTTGCCAATAGTTATCTTATTAAAACACGCTTGGTGAAAATATAGTGTACAGAACAGTGTGGACTTTCATTGACAAAGTCCCATATCGTATTTCAAAGAAGTGAAATAGCTTTATAACAATGATAGTATCATACTCGTATCGTATGCATGCGTCGTTCTGTATCATATAAACCGATATATTTTAATGAACAACTGCACATTAAAGTGTCACTATGATGCATTTGAGACATGAATGGCAAACTGAAAGCACCATATAACTATACCTTAATCTCTGGAAACACTTAAAACAAACCTCTTAAAGAGTTTAAAGGTTTTTTTGGTACATTTTATGCGCCGATTTCGTCCACACTTAACTTACCCTCTGACATATACTGATCTTTCCCGAGTTATCCGCTCTTGTGTCTAATGATCTCCCCTTCGACTGCATAGCAACCATTTCAGAATCCTCACAAAGACCTAGATCATTCAGGAAGGTCAACACCCTCCTACTTTTTCACTGAAGCATCACCTCATATCCGCATGTTTAAATCCAACTCCTCCCAATCCCGCCTTCTACGAATTATCTCCCTTTTTCAAAAATGTTTACTCCTCAAAAAATATACATCACTCCCTACGCAAAAAACAAAATTTGATATGATAAATAATTACCAATCATATGTTATGAATAATATCAAAATCGTGAAATATGTCTGTTGACGATTATTGATAACACACGGTTAATTAATAATTAATTACAACTCCACGAAACTATAAAGGTAAAACGAACGCGCATTCACACAGAATTCCGAGATTGCAAATACCACAAAAAATAAACCCACTACACGAAGCGCATCTTATCCATTATTCCATTTCTGAATATCTAAATAACCTTAATCCATCAAACGATGCACCTCAAAGAAGTATCGTGTTGTGTAATATCTCCTTAACGAACCTACACCTCTGTTTTGAGTTTATACATGTTTCCTCTAAACCACATTTAGACCACACTGCATATATAATAACATAAATGACAGAATAAGTAATTTACTTTGTGTGCCGAGTATGATAAATTAAACACCGGGCAATAAAAATAGAGCAAAAACGGCCGTATCGCCTTTCAGAACGTATTCATGCGAAAACGACATTAATGGGAATTTATGTCAATCAAGTACGAAGTGGGCGGAGTCACGCCGAACACGAGGCAGGGATTTGGGCGACTTCCAAATAGTTTCATGATTAATTAAATTTGTTTGGTAGATTTTATCATTCACAGAGATAAAGTTCAAACAAGCACGAAACGATTTGATGAAACAAAGAACGGTTCTAAATTTTGAATCATGTAACGTCATGTTTGACATACATGTACATTGTAAATAGATATTAATCCGTGATGCAGACTAAAAAAATATACCGATAGGAAAAAAGTATAAAAATGAAACTAGGTCAATTGATCTACAACATCATAAAGAAAGAGGCGTGATGTAAAAAAAAGTATTTTTTTATGATTTAAGTATATTTTAAGTACGTTTTTATGATTTCACGTATAATTTAGGTTTTAACAGAACACAACAGATAATTTATTCAGTCGTATGCATATACAGCATATTGACATGAACCATATTACATATACACGGCATGATATAACACGAATTACTTAATAACTTTAATATGTACTTTTTCACTTTGCATTTCTGTTGTTTGCTTTTTTTTCTAATTTTACCCCGAATGAAATATATTGGACAAAATATGTCTCTGTTAGTTGATGCTCGCGGGATACAGAAAAATCAAATATTTGATTTTCATTATATATCGCAATAAAGATCAGCAATTATTTATAAACAGGGCCGTAAGCTAAAAGATGGCCTGCTATGTTGCCTGGGAACTGTGTTTGTACGTAAACCAATCCGTGCCAATTATTACGTCAGTCCATTGTCGTAATTATTGCTTTTAAAGCTTTATCACCAACAATGTCGTAATATTATTTGAAGAAGATAAATTACCACCACACTAAATACTAAATCCGCTAAAATCCGGCGATATAAAGCTTTCCTTAATATTTATCATAAAACAGCATTGCACATTAACTGCACTTTTAAAATGTGTTTATTATCAACACATATAAAAATTTTGACACTTGCCTCAGGGCTTAGATTAGTCGAGTAAAATCTGATACAAGAATGAGCAGTCTGCATGCTAGGGGGGGAAATGAGGGGGTTCCTCGTTATTACTTTTCTCTGAAACTTACTGCTTTAAAAGGTTAGCTTAAACTGTAGATAGCATGCTACAATGAAAAGTTTTAAGCGATCACAATCTGTAAAACACTGATTAAAAGTGTATTTTCCCCCCGATTTCCTTGTCAATTTGTTTCTATAAAAGCGGAATTTATCAAAAGATTAAAACAGCAAATGTGTGATAATAATCATAAAATGTCAATACTAAAGCGAACTAATGGGTCACGTGATCCGGCTCTTATCTGTCCGAGGCATATCCGATTGCGACATCATGCGGATTCTTTCCCTCTTGACCGTGCCAGCATATACGCGATCTTTGGAGTCCCTGATTGAAGATGGCAGTGCTATCTATTTTACGACAGTAAATTTTTAGTGTCTAAAGCTATGTGAAAAAAAATAACTTTTATACTATTTTGCCCAAACTTTCTTTCAGAGACTTCAGGACGAGAATACTGACAGCAATGATCGAAAGTGAAGAAGAACAAATAGATATCCTATTTGAGTGGTGGATTAAAATTCTTTTGATCTAAAAGTCGTTAAACAACTTTCGAAAAAAAAAATCAGCTGGCCATAGAAACAAAAACATACAGGAAAAAGTAATCTCTATTTGAAAGTGTACTGTTTTCATTTAATCTTATCTATACAGTCACAAATCTTCCTGTGTCACCACCACGAACGGAAACAAATTTGCCACAAAAAATAACAAACACACAGGAAATGCATTTTCGTGCAAAAATGCACAGTCATTAAAACGAGAGCAGAAAATGCAAAATACAGTGCAACTAAACACCTATACAGATATTTTCTGACTTTTGCATATCGTAAAACAAACATAAAATTCAGTTCTATTAAAACAAGCGCATACACCTTTCGTGACATGCCATTCATTTATCATAGAAAGCATTTACGATGTGACAGAATAAATCTCTATAATTTAAAACCCCCGTCATAAAATACGTGCAATTTCAACACTTGAATATAATTTGCACTTTTTAACGTTCCCCTATTATGAAGAATGATAACTTTGCATTTAATGTCCATCTACTTTGTCAAAATGGCTTCTTACCAAATAAATTTAAGCAGGATAAAATATATAATTTATAGCCTTGCTTTTTTTCTCAATGTACGAGCGTTTTCACAATGTTTCCGTGTAGCTATATTTAACACCCCTCTATAAATTCTCATGACGTTAATGAAATAAATTCATTTCTTATGTTCTATATTTGGTAGAGTAACTGCCAAAAGTCACGAAAAGGTATAACCCGCCCGCCAGGCACGGCAGTATTTTCTTAGCACTTTATCCAGGAAAACAGCTAATCAAATAAGTCTGCTCAACTAAGAAACAAACTTAAATAAAATCCCTAAGTTTGCAAATTGAAAAAAAGATAAAATTTTAGTGCATTATATTTTCAGTTATGAAGGAAATTTTATCTAGATATTCAGCCACTTCAATATTTTCAAAAAGGAAAGCTCAACCATATAAAAAACAACAACAAATAAAAGAGAAAAAAAGCTATTTTAAAATTCATCATTTTTTCTCAACCGATACATTTTCAAGTGTTCGAAAATGCAAACCCTGAGCAAATTGACTTTAACGGAAATGTTACTTATTCACTCAAGATCACAAGTTTTGTATTTCCGGTTGAAGGTTTCATTAACAAAGTGTCCCCTTTCTTTTACGAAGGGGCTTATCAGGAGGAACAGCAACTATTTGACCGCTAAGTGCAGCATGCTTAAACTGCTTCCGTATAAAAAAAAAGTGCATTTCCGTAAAAAGGAAAACCACTTTTAAATTTAAGTCCTTTTCGTACAGTACTTCTGCAACGTTTTAGTACGATGGTATATATACTTAATTAAAATAGTTTATAAATTACAGAACATTCAGTAGGACGCCTTACTGTAGAAATTACATAATTATGTTGGGTTTTTTTTCAAAATTATAAAAAGTTAAACAGTAAAATGATAATAAACAACCCAGAAAGCACGACTTTAAGAGCATTATCATTTTTATAAAGTGTTAGTCATTATGTTACTTACTAAAATATGTGCATAAATATATATTCAAATGTGTAATATAAATAAAACAATAATATATATACTGCATGTTCTATTGTTACCTTAGCCACATAATACACACGATTTCAGACATTGTTTATGACAATTTTAAAGTCAATTTCAAGACGATTTCGTTTCAATTCAGTTCTTTGGTGAAACACATACATTTATTGTGTATTTTGTAATCAAAAAAAGTTGACACAGAAACTGAATTAATTTGAAAAGGTGTGGCGCGGTTCTTTAATTTTTATCAAGTTTACTTTTGCGACACTTCCCATAAAAACAGATGCAATATACATGATAATGCGCATGTGTGCTTGTTGCCAAAAACGGAAATTGAGTTTTAATATACAAAAAAAAGAAAACCGCATATTGCATAATTGAAAAGTTTATGATGCAACGAGTGCGCAATAAAGCACGTATGTTAGCCAAGGAAATTGTACCATTTTCCAGTAACAGGTTAGATAAAAACCCAGGACTCTTGAAGTAAAGTCTGCAAAATCATCGTTCAGAAACAAGTAAAAACAAAAACAAAAAAAATATTTACAGTATCTCCGGCCCGTATTAATTAATAAGCTGCAAGTTTTCTTATACTAGCATTTTAGTCTTCGTGAGAGAGCATAAATATACTTAACGTGGAATCTTCTATAGTTTCTGCACTCGATTTTTTTCTCACTTATCTGCCGTTTCCCAAATTAGAAAAGGAAAACGGACACTAAAATCGTCCTCATACATTTGTATATATAAAAAAATATCTCAACTTTGAAATGTTTAAACGTGTCCTCGTTTTTCTCTTTCATTCAGTTTAACTACAACACTGATTTTCTAGAACTCAGACTTTTCTATTTCTCCTATTATTACTTATCAAGGTTTGACACTAAGTTGGACACTTGAAACAAAATTCGTATGCTGACGACACCTTACCATAAAATGATTTATTTACTATGTATACCTAGCCATCGTTTGTTTTTTTTCTCGCTGGTAGAAGTGTATTTATCAAAAGTGATGATCGAAATAAATAAAATGTTCGTAAGTATTCAAGGGATGCAAAAACTAATTAGCGTAAAAAAAACAGTATTTCCCCTTCAGATTCCAAATTTCATTATTTAAGCATAAACAAGAAATAAAATGACCAAAATTTTAAACATTATTCGTACATATGAAACTTTGCAAGACATATTCTTAAACTGTTTCTAAAAATATTATTTAGACATTCAACAGACTGAAGCCTGCTATACAAACACGTATAAAAGAAGGCTGAAGCCTGCTATACAAACACTTATAAAAGAAGAATACTGTCGTCTTTCACCATCCGTTTTTATCAAACTTTTTAATATGATCTGTGACACAGCCTCTAACCAATATTGCAAAATCAAAATATTTTTCTCTTTTTTAAAAACAATTTATTAATTTCTCTGTTTTTGTTTATTCTATTATTCAGGTACGGCCGCGTAATAAACCAGTCATATATCAGTTGCTGGAAGTATAACATGAAATGCGTACATCCACCTTGCATGTCTAAAACTGCAGGCTTATCAGCAAAAATGCAGCCAATTACCGGAAACACGGAATCGGCTGTAAAATGCACATTTTTCGATTAAGTTCCATCTTGAAATGTCAGACAGTAAGAAGAAAAACAGGTGTATCAATGCAGATTGCATAACTGTAAACAGAGACTTCTTACATCGGGCAAGTGGTTGGTATGTTTTTTTACCGTAGTTATTTTAATATAAGATCTGTAACAATTTAGGAGTTGTCGCCCCTTACTCACTGCATTACGTCAGCTCCACATATATAATACTAGCAACAGCCGGAACAAATTGAACGTCATTCGAAAGTCATTCAAAAAAGAACACAGTAATGTATAAATACATAACTACATAAGTAACTAACACACATTCTCTGCTATGCATCAATCGCATATATATGTAACTTTTAAGTTCATTAAAAATACTTCGTGGTACCTTATTTAACACATAGAAAGCGGTTCAACCAACGGAATATAGTGCAGCTACGACTAAACTAGTATTCGATTTAAGTAATGAAATAAAGTAGTGCAATGAAATGTTTCCTTCTGTATTTAGGTATCGACAGAGAGGTAGACAGTTCACTGATCTAGGTCAAGGCGGATATGCAATCTTGGAACATAGGGTTAACTTGGAGCAGTTGCTAACCTGGTGGCACTAGCAAGGGGTTTGGCATGCAAGCATGATATCGCTTAACTTGTATTTTGTTACGGAGAGAGACTCGAACGGACAGAGAGGTGAAATACAAAGATTGAGTTGGTGACACCTAGTCTTTGTCTGCATGGGTAGGTACTAAGTAGAGTTGGTTTTGATTTTTTGTCAAGTAGCTTACATGCAATACTCGAAATGCAAAAATCGAATTGCAATACTCGAATTTAGAAGAATGTCCTAGTTTCTGAACCAACCAAAAGTATCGAAGAAGGAACTGATACTAGACTGCACAGGGCGCTGAGCCATAACAAGGTCGGACTCTCCGGTATCTTCACACTATAGCTCGACTTCAGAGGAACATTCTGACACCCTATCTTCTGATCATTTCTAAGTATAAACCTACATTGAGTCCATTTTTATTTATGGTGCGTTTTATCTTTCCACCTTAAGTCTCATCCCATCTTTCTACAATATTCAAGATCATCCGGTAGGATTGTTTTCCCTCTGACGAAAGATCAACCATCTGTGCTATCGTCAGGGGACACTCGCGTTAATTTCCCCAAGTTGTTTTTCAAATTGTATCGCTTCTATAAGAACACTTACAGAAACTTTTGAAATCCCTTGGGTCCTTTACTAATTTTAAAATGACGAACGAATCCCAGAGCTTGTAACAGTATATGTAAAACAACAAGTTGAACTGAATAAATACGGTAAAAGTCATGCAAAATGGAACATTTCCAGAAATGCAAGAACATTACGCTATCAGTTCGATGCTCCACAATTTTCTGAAGGCATGAATCGGATTTTTGCAGAAATCCGAGTGCGCATGCGTGCAGCATTTTTTTTCTGTAACAAATATCAGAGAATTTTAATTTCCTGTACCGGAGAAACGGGAGCAGTACTCAGCTTTCGCAAATCAATACAATATTTGTGTGGTATTTGAAAACAGCGCGTGAAAGTTCTACTGTTGTCTCATGAAGTCAGCGCAACTCCGCAGAGAAATTCATGAAATTTACCAAATTTCATTTTAACTTGTTCTGCAGCAAATGGAAACAGATGTTCCTGATTATTTATAACAAAAGTTTGTGCAATTTGAAACTTTACACATGCAGTGTTGCATGTTACATTTCATGGTGTAACAACCTACTTTTAGCTTTACAAATGCATCAGATACGAAAATAAAAAAATTGCACTAAGACAGTAAAATAGAGTCTAAATGAAAGCAATAGAATGTTTTAGTTTGAAACCAATAAGTCCGCAGTACGAAACGACATTTTAGTGCATGGCTTGCAAGGGTCATCCTCATACATCAGTGGTTTGCCAAGCTTTCAATCAAAATTATATAATGAATGCTCTGGATGACGAGAATTGGCAAGGGTTATTCTCGTAAATAAATGATCGCTCGTACGAAAATTCCACACGTTCTGTCTAAGGTGTGGTGGGACAATTGCCTGTTTACGGCCGAGAAGTCGCAAAAATTCTACCGCAGTATTTGACCTAAATGGTACCATAGTAATCACTTCAGTAATTAGACGTAAATTAAGTACGCACTAAAACAAACATACAATATTGGTTATGTGTTCATTTTAACATTTTATCTTTCTTTGTTCGACAGTATTTCAACAGTACTCGACTCAAATCCTCTGTACGGAACTCCGAAACTTTGTCACATAATAAGTCAGCTCGGTGAAAGGGTTCGAACCAGAGACCCTCGAGTCAGTGGGAGATTACGAAATTACAAAACAGCAAACAATTTGTCCACGGTGACACGGCCATCATTTTATTTGATACATTTTTTGTATGTAACATTCGAGGATAAAACTACGAATCTGGTAGCGTTTTTTTTAAAATAAAATTGATCGTATATATAGAAGGAAATAGAGGATGTACTTTAGAATGTAATCATACGTATAAATATTCTAAACGAAGCGAAAACAATTTCTCCCCACAGACCCGACATGCAGGCGGAATCTGTCGTCACCGCTGTTAAAGAATTCCTGGGGGAACGATGTTTACATTGGCATATTTACAGAAGGTTTAATGAAGCCGAAGGATGCTTCCCCACATTTCTGTTATTTGTGAAAGAAAATGAGCTTTATAACATTCCGTCACTCTTCTTATAAGACCAGTCGAAATTTTCTTCGCTTTTATTTTTTATCAATTATGTAAGCATCACCAATTAAAGCTACAAAATCAACCACTTAAATATAGACTATAACATTAGTTCAAAACTTTCAAATACTGCACTTGTTGCACAGTATCTTGGAAATAGATTGATCAAATATTCGGCAATGCGCCCAGTTCATTTCTCATTAATACCAAAATGCATCACCGTTCCGTTCAATTTTTTTGCAAATTTCCAAAAATAACAGCCATTTTTGCTAGAAATAATAACTCTTGTTTTAGAATGGGATTTAAAATGCTACCGTTTTTCTCTAAAACATATTTATTCAAAGGCTCATTTTTTGTACGCTAGGAAAGAAATGTCACTCCTCGTGACGGAACAGCACGAAAATGTTTCGCATTATTAGAATCGAGTGCAACTCTAATATACGTCAGTCAAAGCCTCCCCATCATTTTAAGTGAATTTGATTCAAATGAGATGAGAAGACTATGGTTGAGAAATTTGATAAGCTTCACCCCTTTTGAATGACATGTCCAAATATTCACACCTAGAAATTGATGGAAGAACAATCAACCCCATCGTCTCCCTCATTCAGTATTCAAAGCAACATTTTCTTCGTTCTAATTTCACAGAAGACGATCGTCACCTTCTTTTCATCAATTTTTGACAAGATATCCGCCATATTGGGATCCCCAGACGGGTTCAATGGCTTTTCTTGCAATCAAGCGTCTCACATACAATGATGAATCACTTTCGCTAATGGGTCGATACAAAATCCGCAGAACCGGTCTGATTTAATTGATTTTACAGCCATCAGCCAATAATTTTGTTCACCACGAGAAAAGGGAAGTTTTTGTATCCAATTAGAGAATTATAAAATATTAATTTACCCAAAAATCGATATAAATGAGAATTGAAGTGGGTGGGTTAATTGAATTCGAAACATAAAACCTACGATCTCAGGCGATTAAATATAATCCCTTTAAAACAATTACGTGCAATGGAAAAAAGAGAGAAAAAAAGTCGGTGAGAATATTAATTAACGAAATATTGTATCTATCCAACCTTTTTAGTGGTCTATTGCCTACAGCAGCAATGATTTTTAGAGTGATTTAGGGTTCTACGGCCAGACTAAATGTGTCTGTCTTTATTTATTGAACCAATCTATCCAAGGCAAATGTATTGTGACGGCGGCATAGACAATCGACTGATACTCTGAAGCGATAACTACATTACGAATACCAATCTATTACTATAAAATATCTTATAAAATATTAATGAAACTACACCCTCTTAAAATGCATGTGACGAAAGCACACGTAACATTTGGAATGCTTTTCAGACGCGCACGTGCTCGCTTTTGTGTGCTTTGGTCTTCGTCAATTTTGATCATGAAACTTTTGCAGATCTGAAATAGCGTTATTCTTTTAAACGTACAGGAATGTTAATCGTTAATACGAATATAAGAAAAGAAGTACATGTATGTACATATAATGTTTTTTTTTCTGTGTCCGTCTGTTCTATACAATCACTCAATGGTGGAAATAAAGAGTTTATAACAAAACGACGCTAATGCCTGTTTATAAAATAATAAATTGCAAATAAATCAGTTAAATTGAAAGAATATACGCGATGTTTTTTTTTTATATTTGAAGCGAAAAGATTTTGGGCCACCATGCTGGCTGATGGTAGACTATTGACACAATTGTGATATAGACTTCCTCAGATCCTGTCTGATATTAAACAAAAAACATCGATCTAATCGGCGATGCAGTATATTAAATTTCGTATAATTGTGTATAATTTATTTTATAAACCTTTTGAAGGCTTAATGAATTGAAAAAATACAAGCGATTGATCGTACGTACAAAATTAAAGTATTTCTCCAACATGTCAGATTTTTTGTCAATAAATAATAATGGAGTTTAATGTGTGCCCAAATACGTGATCTGAATGATTTATGAAGAGAAAAAATCCATAATGAAGGTTTAAAAAAAAAGAGTTAAAAGCTGTTTAATTACCTCCCTTAACAAAGTATGATTCAGAATTGTTTTCGGAGTTACAATTATCTGGAATAGTTGCGAATAGTGTCCAGGTTAAATAAACGGTTTTCCACAAGGGTTAAGATGCTCTTATTTTCTCAGTTTGTGGGTACAGTGCATGTACAAATGGGGTCTTGTCGTAGGCAAGCGCATGGTCCTCCGCCGTTTTAACCCGGGGAGTGAATAAATTTAAAGCATGCTCGAACCCGAGATGAACCCCTATTAATCAACGAAAATTACTAGTATCTGCGGTCTTGCGTAAAATGTTTTCTTAGGCTTGTATGAAAATTATGTTTCCTTCTTGAATTTTCTGTATATTATTCACCCCACTACCCTATATATCTCTTTCAAAGGAGTCGTACCCATTGGAAACGAAGATACACACCTTCGAACTTATACTGACATTCTGTATATTATATGAAGACTTGTTTTGTTTCCCTCGACTCAGGTTTGTAAGTAGAATTTTTAAGTCTAAATAAATGCCCCTTTCATGCAGTAACATCTCTTTAAAGGTAAATCCAGTTAAACCAGTTACGCATGATGAATTAACCAAACGGGTCAACGTACGTTCAAGCAACATTTCTGTGTTGTTAGTAACCTACATAGATGTGAAACGATTATTTTGAAATGCTAATTCACTCTGGTAAATCGTAGTCTATTCCTTCCGTTACAAAATTGCCACACAGGATATGCTGACGTCACTTCCGGACAAAAATTCCAACGTTACCTTATTGGGTGCCAGACATAGAAGTAGTTATAACTTTAAGCAATTAAAAACGAAATTCCTTCGAGAATATATTTACTTAATACACAAATCATAATGCACAAAATTATAAACATGCATTAAAATTTCCTAGACCCACGGACCGTGCCGTACATAGGAGTCCATGGCACACGGTAGGCCTTTATGTCGTAGAGACACGCAGATATTGAATACAAGAATACGACACAGTACGGTAATTTAATACTCCAACTACAGGCCCTTGAAGAATCTATGACATAAGCTCAAAACCCAACGCTCGTTAATACAACCCATCAGTCGTTTTCAGTACAGAATAGTTGTTCACAGAAACCGGCGTTCGTTAAAATCCATGAAACTTCTGCTTCGTATGATGCAAGGCGGGAATTCATGTGCTGCATTACCATAAATACATGAATAAAGAGCGACATAGCGACCGTACAGTCTTACTTTTTCGCTTTATTTAATCTACCATAAAAACGTGTGGGCAGCTTTGTTGTTGTTGTTGATAGTACTGTTGTTGTTGCTGCTGCTATACATGTTTCCGTTGAGAAAAAGAAGATATGCCATCTTGTTCATGGCAAACAAAATGAAAGCAGAAAGGCACTAAATGCCAAGAACGAACTAAATGAACTATAAAATAAATGTGCACAACAACAGCAAAAACCATGGCCGTGCTAAAAGCTATATTTAATAAACAAAAAACGCGAAAATTGAACAATTTATACAACCGATGATGCACTAGCAAAAAAACAACAAAAATTACAAGTGCGATGCATAATTCATTAAATATCATAACACAAAGAAACTGTTTACATGGAACAATACTGGCACATTACGTTTATTGAACTGAGAAGCAAAACCCAGAGAAAACAGAGATTTGTAATCTCGTTATGTTCTTAAATGTCAAGATAGAAAAAAATGTTTGTCAAGAAAACCTTTTGCGAAGGTCTACAAAGTTGAAGAAAGGTATTTTACAAAACAATGTCGCCTATTTAAATCATTTTCGTATCTAACGCGAGCAGGCTATGATGTTAATTTGACAATGCTTTTATGGCCGCTAATTTGCGCAGAAAGAAAACATTTATTTTACGACGTAGATATCTTGTTATATCATTTCTACATATCAATCAAACGCTATGAGTTAGTCACCGAGACGCCGTTCATTTTTGTCAACACTTGCTAGAATAATAGTCTTTAAACAAGACTTCCCTGGGGATCGGAGCGAACTGTGTCTGCTCGTCTTCCGGTTTGACTGGTTTGTGTGTTTTTCTTTTAGAAGGTTAAAAAGACTGATAAGAGCGTATAGCTATTCTTTTTTACCAGCATGCATAAAATGAACATATAAATAGGCTTACGAATATTATTTACAAATGAAAATGATTGGTCTAATACATGTCATGGAATTAATGTTACAGAATAATGAAATACAATGCAAAGAGCATACAGCCACGACGCGATTTAGAAAAAGCAAGGTGTCCGTGCACTGCCAAGTGATGACAAGCTCTGTTTTACCTTCAATCAACAATCTACTAAAATAAATAAAAACCAAAACATCTGTTTTTAAGTTAAAAGGAATTAAGAGTAGCAAACGTAACCTTTCTCCACTTATAGTTACATATTTGTTCCAGTATCAGTGGGTGAGTGCTGGAAAGTCATGAATCGTGTGACAAAAGAAGACCTGAACACAAGCACCACAAACGTTCATGACAGTGTACAGACATAGCATCATTGATAAATGTACACAATTCAAAATCAAGTGAAGGAACCGAGCTGATCACCGTTCTTTTTCTTTCTTTTTTCTTTCTTTTTTCTTTTGGACGTTTATGCTACAAGGAGACATGGGTAAAGTTTCAAATTCGCAAATGTAAACGATTTAGTCCCAATGGCACTGTTTATTTCATTCACCAATCGGGCTCACTGGGCCATTTCCGGAATTATCCAGTCATCAGTGTTTCATTCGTGTGTATCGAAAATAGTTATTTGCATATCTTCGTCAGAAAGTATAGCGTATACAGTTATATGACATGTACATGTGCAAAGGACGGACGAACAGCAAGTCTATGGAACCTCTGTTCATGCATTTCTGCAATCTAAATAAAGTGCATCACTGTTGAATGTTCATAATGAAAAGGCAGAAGAGACGTGTGGTCTGTTTAAAATCGTAAGAACGTTGGCAGATATTACCTAAAAACTGCTTGGATACTCTCCAAAATGAAAAATGTATGTTCACCAAGCGATATAAAAGCTTCCGAAATAACATGCATGAAATAATGCAATGGTGCATGTATACACACTGACTGGAAAACTGCAACGGAAGTAGTTCGTAAAAAACGCGAACGAATAGAAAAAAGTAGAACATTGAATCTAGTAAGTCTTATGTTCGAATTTTGAAGACAGACTTACAATAAATAAATTGTATTTAAATCTCAGTTCTGTTTGAATAAAATGTTTCGTCCAATTACGCAACTTGTGTGCCCGACACGGCTAGTTTTCAAATGACATGACAATGATAGAGTCCTCTCCTCGCTCAACAGCTAAGAATTATTATGAATAACTCAGCGTTCAATGCATTATCTCTTCGATAATAAGTACAATAAAAAAAAGATAATAATGATTTTCCACTAACATAACTAAAGCATTGGCTTATATTCAAGAAACTGGAGCACAAAGTGATGCTGGTGATAGAATATTGGCGTGAACGTCATAAGACATTCAATCAATATTGGGCCAGAGGAATTTTCCCTCACTATTTCTCTCTTTAATACGCTGGAAAACGATGGAAGATAAGGCAAAACATTATCCAAACTGGCGTACAATAACCCAATTAGCAAATACAGTTCCGTTCCAATTAATGTAACAGAGTAAAAACAAAGTGCAGAAGAAATTTTAGAAATGCTTTTTTCACATACACGTACCATTAAAAATTTCTACGCAAGATCCTACTCTACAGATAGTATGGTAAAGGCTTTTGTTGCCATGTGGTTCCTGGGGCGTCGTGGGGGCCGCAGAAAGCAACAATGTAGTCTACGAATATAAACACCAAAGTATATATCATCTGCATACAATAATATTTATGACAGAAATATGCATATTGGATTGTCTAAATGTCAAATAACTTGGCAAGCATTGTATAGAATACTTCGACCTCGTGGTACTGTGATAACTTGTGATCTCATTTTTATTATCATTTCTGAAATAATGCTGCCATCAACACATGCATGTGCGCATGTCCTGATTCTATTACAGGACCATGCAATATAGTTATATACCTGTTTTGCAGCTAAACTTTATCCCTGGTAATAATTGCGTGAAGAAAAAAATGGAAAAAGAAAAATCATTCAATAACAATCCATTTCCATGTTAAATGGGGCTTGTGCTCACTTTTTCCAATTAAGGCCATAAAATATTTTGATAATTTAAGTTTTGCGTGTGAACCAGTATTAAATTGAAATAAAAACCGATGAGATGGGATGTTCAATATTTCGCACAGGGCAAGTTTACTATACTCCTTCGGGTTTATTCGAGCCGGGTTTTTTCTTTCTTTCTGGAGTATGAATAAAACATCAAGTTGCAATAAAAATAGAAGATGAAAGAGAGGTCATTATCATAAAACTATTAATCACTCCTTCGACAAACGTAGAATACACAACTTTTTAATATTGATAGACGAGGGTCCATGTGAAACCTTGTCAATTATAAATATATGTAGAGTGCAGTATGTGTTT
>JAUMHA010394319.1:6649-17923 GCA_032359765.1 Saxidomus gigantea
CACATAATACAATAATCTTATTCTTATTCCTTACCGTCTTTATTGTGTTTATTATAAGTGAAGACAATAACAGAAGTAAGTTAATGTAGATGGATTCTAATTAAACTAGAAAAAGTCCATGGCAATGCATAACTTATGATAGAACAATAGGTTACTCAATATTTGTATCAGTTCTTTGAAAAATTGAAATTCAACGCAATTGAGCACAGTTGCTCTACAAACTGAGGGATTCACAATATGAATGAAAACCATATAGGAAATATTTGCTTGTCGGGAGTTTCTTTTACAGGAAATTTATTCAGGGGACGTACATTGTTTCATAATATATATGTAAACGTGTTGGAAATATATATAAACTGACAAGCAATGGGAAATACCGGTAGACACTTATTTGATCTCACTTTGCGTTAGTGTGAATAAGAATAAACGGATGTGAAAGATTTTTAACAAATCAAGGAATTAGAATTTACTCTATTAGAGACATTAATACCAATCTGATATGAATTTTAAACACTTAGATAGTGCAAATATTGGAACAGTGTTTTATCATTATTTGTTAGAACCAAAGGAAACTAGAAATCATTCTATAAAGATGGAAAGGCCGACTTTTTGCTCACCAATTGTGGAATTCTTTCCAAGGCATTGTACAGTAGAAACAAGCCATGCACTAATTCAACCAGACAGTAATAGTATTTCTGCACACAGGGTTAGACATTACAAATGATGGATGTTTCTTTTATTAATACTGTATTAATTAAATTACAAACACATTTATGTAGACGCTAGGTAATGTGCATTTATTACCTTCGTTTTGATTTTAAAAAAACATCACGTCCATATTCAGCATTATTAATATCAAATTTATATTAAAGGCATGATTGAGTTAGAAATTTGGAGACATAGCCACTTAAGCAATATACATGAAAAAAATGGCAGAAAGTACCGTCATTTTCTTAAACTACATTTAGTGGAAGCACATATACTTATTCCATTTAAGGTTGCTGCAAATCACAACCATTCGGACATTTGATATTTGTTAAAATGACAAAATAAATCAAATTTTAATCTCATTAAATTATTTAGTATATTTCAACAACATGCATTAAAAATATATACTGATGCATTATAATGAGTAACTAGTTTACCTTTTAAACTCGATATCTAAGCCTCATTGGTTATTACGCAACGAAGTTTTTTACTATTGGACATTAGCGTAACCCGCGCATAACGTGGGCGTGTTTTTTGTTTTTATGAATACTACGTAGCTCATTATACTGAAACAGCATATTTTACCAGGGCCGCTAATGGATATTTTCCAGGGCCGTTAATCGGAAGTGAAGGTTCATGGTTCACCGTTAAGGTTATTACCTGTTGAGAAGCTTGTATCAGGTAGTGACCAAAGGTGCTCGTATCATTTATATTGACCCACTTGCGAAACGCTGAGAGATTATAAATGCTAGAGAGGGATAATCATAATTGTAAACAACTTGTTCAGAATGAAGAATGCAAGAATCAGGTTTGAATTTACATAATTAATTTGTTTAATATATTCATATTTTTATGGGAATTAAAGTTTTTACAAAATCTGTATAAAAAAGGCTTACGATTCGTTGAATGACGAAAAGGTTTAAAGCAATTTTAACATTTTGTTATATTTATGTTTCTTTACAAGTGCGTTAAAATGGCGATAAGATGATATTGTTCTCTCTTGATGTCCTTCCTTTCTCATATTTCTTTCTTTGATAAATATTCAAAACACGTAGGTGTTTTTAGCTGATAAATAATTATTGTGTTTCATACATGATACAATTAAATGTTACAAGTGTACAAATATATTCACCTCCTTGCTCAGTTTCAGTTTTATAAAATCTTTCATATTGTATATAAGTAAAACAAGCAGCGAGGGAGGTAGCCTGACAGTAACGTGGTCTTGTTCCACATGTAAGACATGCCTTTTTGCTGTACATGCGCTAACGCTATGTGTTAGGTATTTAAGGTCAGTGCACCGAACCGTTAATTCGTACACTAGTAAACATTCCGACCTCATAATTAAATGTATTTCACAGAGACTACTCCACTGACCTACATTTTATGAAAAGTGCAGATTTTGAATACTACTGTAGCTACACGTTTTCTTGAATTTTTAAGGGTATCTTTGACATTAATGCGGTTGTGATGTTCATAGGATTAAAAAAGTATAAATTTTATTCACCTAGTTAATGTTTGCTGAAGATAACCTAGTTTTGTATTTCAAAATCTCTTTTATATTTGCACTGTTCTGTTCTATATTTTAAATTGAGAATGAAATTCTTAAGGATTTTGACCCCATTTCCATTCCCACGCTTCCGGAAACGATTAAGTGCTGAGGCTATTTTGGGGATTGACGTTGCGTTAATTTTTAGAGTCCCCAAACATGTAGTGCAAATATTCCACCTAGTTACAAAAAATCATAATTCGTTTTTCTACAAAACTGACTAATTCCACCACATCAAAGAAAATAACCACAATTTATACACATACATTCAAAACCATTTTAATAATCACAAACAGTATCTAACCAACCCTACGAACTCTTTGCTACTTATGTTAATAAATTCCAGAGGAATTTAAACATGACGGACTGTTTGCTGCACTGTCCGTGTTCAAGTGTTATGCATGGATTTTTCTTTTACGGACACACATCGCAGCCCTTCTTTTCGCCTCGCAGGATAACCATAGGTTTCTGTACGTCAGTTATGAATGAAATATTTTCTATCTGGATACGATGAATCATTAGAGTTTTTTTCTAACCACAATATTCCTATCGCAGCTTGATTCAGCTATTTTGGCATGTTGATAAGCGTCTTGTAGTTTTGCTCCTGCATGTTAGTTTCATTTGCTGATTTTATGTCTTGTTTTTTTCTTGTATTATATGCTGTGTCCTTTCATTAACTCATGTCCGATACTGTTTTATGATGGCTGTGTACATGAAGCAGAGTCTCCCGTTGTCATGTGACCAATGCTGCCCACTGGCTGAAAAGAATAACGGACACAGGATGTTAGCTGTTTCAGTACAAAACACATTCCAATATGGCGTGTTTTTTGTTTAACAAAGACGTGCTCCTGGTAAAAATGCCCATGTTTGATATTGTTCTATCAATGTTGATAAAATTTTATATCTCAATTTTACAATTCCCTTAATTTGGGTATTTTTAAAGCAAATAGTTTTCAATAAATCATCACAAAACCTGCTTTTTCAATTTTATCAACGACAGAGAATGATTGCATAAAGTACATCTTAAATGAATTTGCTTTATAGAATTATTCTTTCGAGCTTACAAACAGTTTCGTGTTGAACAATTTTAAATTAGTACATAGTGTTATTGGCAGTCACTTGACTTTAAATTCTCCTCTTATTTTATTGTGGGCTATATAGACACTTTGAAAATGAGGTTACCTGACATAATTAGTTCTTCTGTTTCCTATGCATTATCAATGTTAAATTTGGACATCAATAGGACTTGGAATCAGAATACAGACAAATCTGTGAAGATTTTATTGAAATGAAAAGCTTAATTACCATAAAGAATAAATATTAACATGTTTGAAATATTTTCTGAATGTGATACAATTTTTTTTTGTTTACCATATATGCTACTATTCTCTTATTTTAGGATTGTAATATTACTTTTCAGACACATGCTTATTAAAATAATGACGTTGTAAACTTCAAATGTCGCAGGTTTTTGTTGGTTTTTTACAGTCTTCATTTTTTTTGCGAAATGAGTGTGATGCACTTTAAATACAGTAGATGGGGTGAATTCATGTTGTTTCATTATCAAACTGTCATTTACATACATTAATGTCTGTCCTAAATAAGTACCAAAACAATTGAAAAATGCATATGAATTCTATTTTTGGAGGTGCATCATGTAATGATACAGACGTTCTGATTATACTTTTTTCCTTGGTAATGTTATGCAAAAAGGAATATGTGTATACAAAGAAAAGTATTAGCACCTTAGCAAATAGACATACACACTTTTTAAAAATATTTTTCACATACTTGAAGTGATATTTCCCCTTTCAGTGACCTTCAAAATTTTAAGTTAGACATTAAGCACTTACTTATACACTTGGAAAAAATGTTTACCATAAAATTGTAACTAGAATATATGAATCTGTAGAACTTTATATATTATTATATCCTTTCGTTTTATTTCTACTGAATAAAGTGTAGTTTGTATGACTGTTCCAGTCAAAAATTGATAAATCATATATTTTGTAAGGTTTAGTTTCATTTCTGTCTGCTTAAATGAGAAATAACTCTAGCATTTTGTTATTTATGGCATGTTTTAAAGCAGTTTCTGTCTTTGAGCATATTGCATGACCATAATTTGAACGGTTGTATAACTATAAAAGAATTTTGTAAATGTTTTTTGTCTCAATTTTAAATACAAAGATGTTTAAATATTTGTGATAGAGAACGATTTATAATATTCTTGCTAAAGCAGCATAAGGAAGTTTTTCAATGTATATAAGCATTATTCAACAGAATAATCTTCTTTTTTAAGTTTTATTTGTTAAACAATTCCTGCAGATTCAGTAACATCATGTGTGTACTTGCATGATTTTATTGTCTGTAAGTTAAAGCAATACTCACATTTAGAATTTAAATAAATATTTTCATTTTTTCCTGCTTTGTAACCTTTTGTTAAGAGTTTTGAATTTGTTTAAAGCATTTGTTGCTAGATTGTTTCTGTCTTTAAAAGTTTTCTGCATGGATTGTAAATATAATTTTTACAGTCATATTCTATTGAATTATAAGAGATGGGATAGTGCAGAGATCAATGATGATCAACTCATTTATGAAGTCCATTTAAAAAAAATATTTTGAAAGAGGATGAGATATATTTTTGTGTAAAATGTATCATTTATACCTAGAATTGATATTACATTTAATAGTAATTTTCTCAATGTAAAAAGTATGAAAGCGGCTAAAAAGATAAACAAAGATACCTTTACATCAGTAAAATCCAGGTAAAAATATGTCCTATTTTAAAACCAAATTAAAATACATTATGAACCAAATAGTTTTTGAAACTGAAAAGACTAAATCTTGTGTCGTTTTCTCAGTGTCCAATGCCATTGTTCGAAAAAATAAAGCCACACAGATCAATACTGGCTATAACACCCGTGTGTTTGATATAAGAGCCAATGACCCCTAGTCTCCATAGAAAATTTCATGATGCCTTTGTTAGTTGGGGAATTTCAACGGCTGCGTTAACGGATTGTGGCTAACGTTTGGGCTTAAATTTCACTATTTCAAGTGTCAAAATCCAGGTTTGATTCGCCTGTATCGTGTCAGATAGCAACCTGGCCTTTTCCTTGAACAAAATTATTCTGACCTCGCAGTACAATTTTCTTTTCCCCAGTTCTGTAGCGGCGTACTTTATAATGCCGATCGATAAAGAAACGCATAATTATGTGAATATATTTATATTTTAGTAAATACATATATTTCTGTATTATTCAAGTTGAATATTGCAATTAATGAACTGGTCAAAGAGTTGTGTACTATATTCAACATAGACAAAGCATAATGTAAATCTCTTTTATACAATTATACTAGACAGCGAGTATAATAAATATTACACATGTAATTTTGTGTAAGACTCATAGGGATATCGTGTAACACTTTAATGTACTGTGCAAGGTTAAATTTCGTGTCTGTGTCCAATTCATTACTTTGTAAACAGCTCTCACTGAAGCTTTATGTACAATGCCAATTAAAGTTCATTTTTACAAATTGAATATCCAGTTCATTGTACCATAATTTCCCTCCAGAAGTTTCTAACCCTGACCCGAGAAAGAATGCTTCCTTTTCATGAGGTAATGTATTACGGTGAAAAGTTGGGGTCATAGTGGTCAGTTCATGACCTCGGGTTGACTTGTCCCGCTTCTGTCTAGAATCAGTGACCCGACTATGCCCTTCTGTAACAAGGAGGTTGAGCATCACAAACATCACTGACCAATCACATTGACCACTATGTTGTACAGTCATTTCAAAAATGTCCCTTGACTAAAAGTTAACGTTTCTGACTACTTCAAGAGCGGATTTTTAAAAAATATCTTTTCGTTGATTAATGTTGTGAACTTACTTTGCTTTTCGCAAGATATGGTGTTTTATTGTTAAAGTTGATATATATATATATCTATCGGATTTACAGTGTTATATATGTTTGGCAATGTACCATAGACAATAGCAAGTGCTTATTAATATACCATATATATGAATCAAGTGGAATATAACCTTAAAGACTTTGAAATTTTTAAAGCGACGTAAGCCGAAAAAATATGTGCTTTTCTGGCTGAAAGTTCTCTGAAGTATACAAATAAGAAGGCATATGTTGACAACTGCTCATAGTAATCTCTGTGTAGGATTTGCATACTTGCAAAAAAAACAACTTTATAAACTGTTCACAAAGTGGTAAACTATAAACTGACCATATGCAGCTTATGTCCGTATTAGACCAAACAAGCGGGTATCATCAGCCAGTGGTGAACACCTTTGATTACAGCAACGTATACCATCAGCCAGTGGTTAATTCAGTGTTTATCAATGACATGAATGGCCTTGGCATCCTGACAGCTCAGCTAGAGTCCACACATATAAAACATTTGAAGCAAGGGGCTTCTCAAAATGGTATTTGTTTTTTTTTTAAACGTTTTGTTCTTCATTTTATCTCCGGTGTAAATTAGCTCCAAGTGTATTTGTTCAGCCTAAAATAGAAGAAAGATGAAATAATTCCGGCAAGTCTTTTGCATGCACGAAATTGTTTCCATTTTCAAATGTTTTTTTAAAAAACGAAACAGCGGTCTGCGTGCTGTAATGAAATAAATTTAAGTAAGTTGCGCATTTTGGAAAAAATGCTAATGAAGTTGTGTTTGTTTCTTCAGTGTGTTGTTGCAATACCTAAATACGACAGGACCGTTAATTAAGTAGCATGTTGGATAAGCATTCTTGTAGTTATTATGCTAGTTGATTTTGAGTCGAGCGACATGACAGTTTTTTTGCACAATATATGTTCTCGTACGTTTCGTAAAGCTTTTAAGATGCTCGGCGCGACTTCTATGAATTAATTATGTTGACGATTTGTTTCTGTACATTCAAAGAGATATTGGAATATTGATCTAGCAGAGTCTGTGGCCCCTCCTTCTTGCTTTATTATAATATGACGTCACTCTCCCTGGAACATCAGCGTATCATGGAAAAGGAAAACCGAAAATTGACCATCACTAGTTATGCCAAAAGATATTAATTCAAGAAAAACTATTACTATTTATTTATAAACTCATTCTTTTCTTAAGTTTGTGTAATTATGTAACATATTGTGAAAAAAAACGGAGTGGAAATACTACATATCTTTCTAATACGTCTTGACGTGTGTTGCTTTTAAAGAAATAATGGTTTCAGAAACAATTGGTATACTTCAACCCTGGATAATTCCTTCAAGTTACCATGGTAACGGCTATTAACTTATCATGATAGACGCAACTTGTATTTTTGTTAAATAGATGAACAGATTTTTCTGATAAGATTATTCTTTATTTATTTTTATAACAATTACATACTTTATAGATCTAGCTGTATATTTGTAAAACCTTTTTAATTTTATATTTAATTTGTTATATAACTGGAACTTTATTTCTTGGTTTTAAGTATTGTAAATTCGTATCGATATGAAAAGTTTACAGAGAAAGAATTCTAAAATTTTGCAAAGGAATTTTACAGTAAGATTGTTATATGTCAAAATATGACTAAATTTAATAGTAAAAAAATAGCTTTTTTCAGACGTCCACAATTTCTTTCATTTTTACCAGATCATGTCTCTTATATCCAATTACCGTTTTCATCTGAAAACAGTCGCAGGTGACCAATTGGCTTCATTTCTCTTCTAATAGAACTTTCTTTCATGGCACACCGGTATCTGAAGTTGAAAAGACAATCATTTGTTGAATCCAGATTTTATTTTTATACGGAGGCGGTATGATAAACAAAATAACCACGTATCTTATTACACACCTTAAAAGGGGTTTGTGGATCATTCAGAAAAGTTAATAGCGATGACAATTTTATAAACTTTCTCTTTGTTGATACCAAGATAGTATAGGAGCCTGTCAAGTACACAAAAAGTCAACGTCCGAAGTTACCTGTATAAATTCATTTAATTAACTTTGTTACAGGCAAAGATGCTAATAACGTGTTTCGCTAAATCAGCAAATACTAGTTTTTGTTGGTTACGTTTGAGAAGTTTCTCAGTTCTCATTTGAAACAGAGTAAAGTTGTTAAAAGATAACATTAGTCACAAATATTCAACACCAATATCATTTGGATTTTATTATACTTTTCAAACCGAAAATGTCAACATTAGAGGGTATCTTTAAACGGTATATTAATATCCGGCTTAATAGCCAAATATCTTTGGACACTGTTAAAATTTAGTGATATAAAATTTGCATGCATTGTATACTTTATTTGATTTGATCGAATTTCGTGTGTGTTTTTTTTTTCTTAACTACAACAAACATTTTAACTTTTTCTCAAATTACAGATATTTCTTAACATAAACCATTCAGCGTTTTGCATATATGCATGTAAATTAAAATCCAAATGTTTTAATTACTGAAACAAATTTTCGACATTAGAGTTGACACTGACAGTACTATTTAACCGTAAATAAGCATTGTAATCAAATTTTAAAAAAGGCCATTATTCAAAGCAGTAAAGATGCAAACATAATTGCATGTAAGAAACTGTTTTGCATTGATAATCACGGAATGTTTCAGTTATGTAATGTTCACATCTGGAATCGCCAAAACAAACACTACAAGACTTTTCCGTGAATCTGGTTTAATTCTTAGAAATGGCTTCGATTTCAGACCTTTCAGTCGTTCTTTAATTTTCATATATTTTTGGTAAATATGTGTGTTTTCATAATATTAATATTAAAACAGTTATAAAAGAAAAAATGGAAATGTATAAAAAATGACACTAACGTCATGAACTGCTTTTTAACGCACAATACTAACAACGAAGTAATTTGACAATGTCAGCTAACATTAACTCCATCTTTCAAACATCACCTTTCCTTGGTATAAGGTGTCACTTGTGATGTGTATTTAATACAAAAATTATAGAGTATTTAACAAGAGAGTGTCTATCACTGTGGTCGGCCAGGGGTTTTTTAGATACTGAATTACAAGTTTACAAACCATTACATACGGTTTCCGCAATATCTTAACAATTCTATTTAAACATGTTAAATATTGCGTTCGATATGGCGTAAATTTTATAACCTGTGATTTTTCGTGAGGGTGGATATAACTAAGCGGTGCCAATTGAAAAGAGCACATTTTAATTAAGCTTTGATTTTAAACAGATATTTTAACCCTTTATTTATCGATAGCCTTTAAATATAAGCGAACACGTGACTGTGTACATCGTGAAAATCCTATCCACATCCCGTAAATAAAGGTTTGCCTGAAACCTTTCTGACCAGTATGTTTTTATGCAATTATTTTCATTCAGTACCTAGAATTCGATATTAAACCATTACAAAGAAAATTATTAAAGGGGCTTTGTCCGCTAATACAAACAGAAAAACGGTTAAGTTGTCGGGAAAGATATATCCCTTTACAGTTTTATGAACTTTTCTTACAGCTGTATGTTACTAGCCAACGAATTGTAAATAAAGGTATGCAAAGAATTTTGAAATTTGCTGAATTTGTGATATTTTGTAGTGTTGCAGTTAGTGATTTTTCACGTTTTCTCAAGTTTAGACGACTATTCATATGGTTATACACTATATTAGGAACAGCGACACTATATTAGGAACAGCGACACTATATTAGGAACAGCGGCCCAAAAATGCTGGAACGAAATACATCACTAATCTTACACTTGAAAATTAAATAATTTATTGTTTTTGATGACACATTTTTTTCATTATTGTAAAGCAGATTTTAAATTGTTGAATAAGTTTTTTCTAGCAATGTCGTAGAATTATATGTCAAATTATATTGCATGAGATCGGGATAGGGCCAGGACATGAACTAGATGTTTGCTGCTGTAAAACCTATGCAATACAATCATATTAGTGACCCGTTGAACAACAACAGAAAATCATATTTATAAAACTGTTGTTTTTTTTTCAGTGATATTTTGCTAGGCAGTTGGTATTTTGGTTTGATGAACATTATTATGTGTCTGTCTATTTTTCTGAATCAGTATTGTTCTTCAACATTTTAAACAAAATATCTTTTAAATAATCTAAAAATTATATGGACGAAACAAGTACTTCTTTCTGATACACTACATTAAATGACCGCCAGATTGATCAGTCTCAAATGAATATCGGATATGAATAAAAATAATTTCCCATCAAACGGATAAATCTCATTCATTTATGTTTATGAAAGCTCACATAAACTGATAACAGCTTAAACCTTTAATAAAAATCAACAAAGTAGTAGAGACAATCTGTGTCTAAAGCAATAAAGGTAGCGAAAGTCTAATGATAACTGATCGCCAAGCAAAAGTAATTAATGAGCGGATAAATGGACTTTGATGACATTGATGACCTGCTACTGCTGAGGAAGCAGGTGTTTTCAGTAAAATGAAGATGCGTGAAGATTTCACAGACTAATTTTCGGCCGTGAACTTTCTTGTTTTTAAATTTTACAAGAAGCTTTTCCTTTTCTCTTTGTGTTACAAGACGGCAATTTGAGCAAATACTGCACATATACGCCCAAACATGTTTAATATATTTTACTAACAAAAAAATATTTCATGCTTGAAGTATACTTTAAAGAGTAAGACAAGAACAATTGTTTGAACTATACTTCTGTAATCAATTCTGAGATTTCAGCCAAAAGGAGAACTACACCTGCCTAGTTTTGCTTTTTGTTGCCTTTCAACTGAGAAAGCTTGTAATATCTTCTAAAACTTTTCGTTGACTCTTTGCACATTCATTCATCTTATAGATAATGTGTCGGATGATGCATATACTGTTTTAGTGTTGCAAAATATACATTTTGCATATTCATTTATTTTTCATGTAAGTTGGATACTATGGATGCAAAATAGAAATTATGAATAACTTCGAGGCGAGCCATTTAAGTCAACATTATTGTAATTAGTGTAGTGTTATCTGTTTACTAAATAAATTTACATAGCCAAATGAGTTATAATAAATATAACTTAATTATTTTACCTTAATAAATATAACTTAA
>JAUMHA010394320.1:0-11633 GCA_032359765.1 Saxidomus gigantea
GAGCAGCACATCGTGAATATTACCAGAGCAGCACATCGTGAATATTACCATAGCAGCACATGCAGCACATCGTGAATATTACCATAGCAGCACATCGTGAATATTACCACAGCAGCACATCGTGAATACTACCAGAGCAGCACATCGTGAATACTACCATAGCAGCACATCGTGAATATTACCATAGCAGCACATCGTGAATATTACCAGAGCAGCACATCGTGAACACTACCAGAGCAGCACATCGTGAATATTACCAGAGCAGCACATCGTGAATATTACCATAGCAGCACATCGTGAATACTATCAGAGCAGCACATCGTGAATACTACCATAGCAGCACATCGTGAATACTACCATAGCAGCACATCGTGAATATTACCATAGCAGCACATCGTGAATACTACCAGAGCAGCACATCGTGAATACTACCATAGCAGCACATCGTGAATACTAACAGAGCAGCACATCGTGAATACTACCATAGCAGCACATCGTGAATATTATCATAGCAGCACATCGTGAATACTACCATAGGAGCACATCGTGAACACTACCAGAGCAGCACATCGTGAATATTACCATAGCAGCACATCGTAAATACTACCAGAGCAGCACATAGCGAATACTACCACAGCAGCACATCGTGAATACTACCACAGCAGCACATCGTGAATACTACCAGAGCAGCACATCGTGAATATTACCATAGCAGCACATCGTGAATACTACCAGAGCAGCACATCGTGAATACTACCAGGGCAGCACATCGTGAACACAACCAGAGCAGCACATCGTGAATACTACCATAGCAGCACATCGTTCAGAAAAAAAACTAAATCTATATGGACATCTAAAGACATGTCTAACTTATCCTATCATTTGGGTTACGGCAAAAAAACGATAATAAAGGGAATGAACTGCAATTTCATTTCTTTAAGCCAAAGCATGGCAGAGTTACTCTCCTTATCGGTCAGTATTATTGGAATACAGATTAGTGTCATAAATTATGGATTACCATGTACAATGCAGTTCGGCGATATCTAAAAAAACAATTTTAACTAGAATCTATCCCCTGTGATAGTTGTGCGAGCACCGGCAAGCTCTACAGGCCTCGCGGAATTCTAAATCCGCACGGACATCGTGCGATGCCCAAACGAGCTCTACCGGTGCCCGCACGGGGCCCTTGCGAGCTGTTCCCGACTTCGAAACTTTCTATGAGCTCGACGAGAACTCGGAAGCATTTTCATTGAGACTCCGAGTGCTCTACGAGTTCAAAACATCTGTACGATGCTCGCAAGAGTCAACGATGTCCGTACGGACTCCGATTTCGACATGTCATTACATGTTCTGTAAACACCGTACAGTACCCAAATCTTTAAAGGACTGTTCAATTTAACTCCAAGACAACGTATGCTTATCTCTATGGGGGAAAACAATAAAATCAAAGGATTCCGATTGATGATGCACATTTGCACTATATTGGATTTTATCTAACAACGGAAATACTTAGTTAACTAATATCTTTTATTCTGATAAATTATTCGAACACAGTCTGTCGTAAGCTGTAGCAAGACACTGTACACTGTCCCATGAGTGTCGTGTAAGGTTTTCAGCCGAGGTACATCCTCACACGGACCTATATACTTTTTATATGTGTATATATTATAGGTCCGTGATACTGTCTATTTCAAAACGAAAAGAATGTACATGTATTCCATATACACTATCACTGCAACACACTTAAAGTTACATACTTACAGTGTATCACTAACTTTTTAAGTACTGCCGGTTATATCGTGCCGAATAGCACTTGGAAAAAAAAACTTACAGTGTATCACTAACACGTTCAAGAGGAGCTGAAATTTCGTTGCAATGGGGTTGATACATTTTCTCCATAGGTCACAATTCGTTGGCACAATGTAACATTAAAGTCACTTAACGATATCTATATACATACATCTACACTTCATTGATTGGTAAGGAACACACTTGGAAACACAAAAGCACTGGTACCGTGTCTCTTGTGTCTGATATCCTAGATAAATTTATCCATTGTAATACATTTTTCTATCAATGTCTATGTTCATATTTATGCATGTTCAACAGTCTATACACACTTTTGCATTATTAACCCTTACCGGTATGGCGGCCAGTGATTCTGACATTTTGACCTGCTCTGATCATGATCAGCCTGCACATACTCTGGTGCAGTCTAGTCCTGACCTCAACCGTTCGCAATTGTCAGTAAACACCCCTTGGAACAACTTATGGTAAGGTCCAGAATGAAAGACGGGCAAGTCCATTACAGAAAATTCGGAGAGCAAAGGTTAATCATAATGTTAAGGCAGTGTCTAGCGAACCGGAATCGTCATAATTCTATTAAGGATCTCTAAATATTCATCTTCAAAATAACAATATTAATGATAACAATAATAATCAACGTATGCATTGTTTCTAGAACAGCATCTATTACCGATTCGATAACGACATGCCAATTGATTCGTTCGCGTATTAATTCCGGTTCGCTAAGGTTGCTGTCTAGGGAACCGATTCTTAAAGTGAGCCAGCGATCCTTTGTTGAAAGTCCACAGTCAGATGAACATTATCTAAACCCCTGAGAGTACGCAGATAGTCAAAACTGTTCTTTTGTTCCTGTGTCTTGATCCCTAGACTGTCGTACAACCTCTTGAGTCCCGTACCACGGGCTTTCTCCACTGTACTAAGATATTCTGCTTCGGACACAACCCGTATTTTCTTTGATTCCGCTTCTGCCGTTTCTCTGATTTCTTTTGCCTCGTTTTTGACTTTAGCCACCTGAATTTCAAGTAAAATTTACGTTTACAGAAAAAAAGTGGACATTTTATTTTGCTGTTATAATTTAGGCAGTGGCTAAATTAGTGGCTGTTACAGAAGTTTCGTATCTCGAAAAAATACTTAGTGGATTATCTACAATTAGGGAAGTTATAAGGACATGTATGTTGCTTTAAATATGCATGATAATGTATTGTAAACTGAAATAGTGTCAGTAATCGTGAATGAACAAGATCTTATCTGTCGTAAATAATTCACTCTGTAAATGGTTTACATTACCGATCTACGTCTGACCAGAGTTTAACTAAGTTAATGCTAGTGTTAATACCAATTTGTTAATTCTATTGGTTAACTGGTCAGCATGACGTCATGGCGAAGTCCAGAATAACGCCATAATACAAAATTATACCTTTTCAACTGTCTTTTTCCTGATGACTGTTGCATTCTGGATATGTTTTTCTCTTAGGTTCTTCTCCATCAGAAGGAGATTTTCCATAAATCTTTCCATAACGTCTTGATGAATAACAATATCTGTCAGTTGGAAATATTTGACGTCTACATTCAGGCCTGTGTCAACTTCACGGCACGTATCACGAGGCTTGCACTTTTCTGGACAAGCTGTAACACACAGAAACAAATTAATGCATCAGTATTTTCTTGCGCATGCGTAGTGTTCCTCTGGTTTACTTCCTTGTGCATGCGTATTGTGTGTTACATTACCGAGTGAAATTGTGTGCGCGCCATATAAAACGCGGACATGCCAACGTACACCAAGAAACTCTTCTGTTGTTAAATCGCTATCCACTTTTAATTGTACAACAACAACTGAATGTGTTACGGTTCAGCAGTATATTTTAAAACACCGCTTTTGCCGATTATGATTGAAATGTATACCTGAAACTTTTGAAAATTGTCTTTATATTTTGTTTTCTATTTTCTGTTATTTCATTTGACACATTTCATTTGACACTAGTTTTAGGGAGTGCCTCTTTAACCGAGTGCTCAACTTACCGTCTTTATAAGCACTGCAATCGGGTCTACAGCATGTACCACCGAGCCGTTCTCGGACAGCTTTGTACAGAACACGCTCAATTTCCGGTCGCTTCGTCTTTAACTCTGTTGTGTTGTACACTGGGATGGCGCCCTGGAAACAAACATTGAGGCTATTTAGACTCAACTCCTGTCAAAAAGTGCCAGTGCAAATCGGGAATGCGGGTGTAATATAAGATGTCTTGAGTCATTTATTAACCATACGTTAAGCATTAATGCATGTTTGTTTATTTACAAATGAGGCAAAATGTAAGATCATTCTGTAAAAGGTAGGTAGACAAAATATTAATATTTCAAACTCAAACTTCACCTGAGTCTCAGCACAGATTCACCGTGACGTCACACAGGCCAGTTGAACAATCGGATTATTTGATCGCGTTCATTTCTTCATGTGGTAAAAGGTGAAAACTCGGTCTTTATCATAGGCTCAAATGTAAGTTAGTAGTTGCTAAGGAAGTCACTGGTTGCTAGGGGACTAAGTTGTTACTAAGGAAGTCAATGATTGCTGAGGAAGTCACTGGCTGCTAGGGGAAGTTACTGGTTGCTAAGGAAGTCAAATGTTCCAAGGGGAAGTCAATTGATGCTAGGGGAAGTCACTCGGTGCTAAGGAAGTCAATGGTTACTATAGGAACGCACTAGAAGCTAGGTTTTTCTTATACTCTCTCTCTCTCTCTCTCTCTCTCTCTCTCTATATATATATATATATATATATAAAGACAAGGGACCCCCTCGCGGGTGTGGTCAATTTTACGCCAAGGTGCATGATTTGAAAAAAGTTGGTAGAGGACTATTGGGCAATGTTACATACCAAATATCTAAACTCCTTGTGTATTTGGAAAGAAGATTTTTAAAGTTTCCTTATTACATGACCCCCGGGCAGGGTAAATTTTGACCCAGGAGGAATGAACAAACTTTTAATAGGTCCACCAGACACTGTCACACACTACATACACTCAGTTCCAAAAGAAAGTGTACACTTCTTAATTTTCAAAAAATTCAATATTTAGCAGACGTATCGGCTTCAATTTTCGCACACTTTATTTAATGTGTATTTGTCATCGATCGACTGCAAAATCTAAAATGTTCGCCATATTGTACGTAAACAGATCTCAATTTTGGTACCAAATATATAGGCTTTCCGAAAAGTAGTTGATGAAAAATCACAGAAAACAAAGTGCAAACTTTCTTTTGGAACCAATTATATCTAAGCTCTAGACGGTTTTTTTAAAATGTTTTCCTATATATGTCACTGATAAACAAGTGACCCCTGGGCGGGGCCAGTATTGGCCCTAGGGGCCTGATTTGAACAGCCTTGGTAGAGGTTCACTATACAATGTTGTTAACTAAATATCTAAGCTCTATGCCTATTGGTTTTTGAGAATAAGATTTTTAAAGTTGTTCCTATATAAGCACAAAGTGCCAGGTGAGCTAAAAATTTAACAACAAAGGATTAGTATAAACTTAATTCTTCCATTTGTCCTCTTGGACTTTGTACATCTTATAAATAAAGATGCAAAGAGGGCCAGCGATGAAAGCCGAGGAATCACCTTTACCGAGTGTATAAAATTCTATCAGTACCCGGATGTGTGAAGCGGAGAATAGATCCGTGGTCTCAATACATGAGCCGGTGACTAACGTATAAATATGAGCCAAAAATGGGGCAGATTGAGTTACCAGAACCGCAGCAAAGTTTACTATGGTAAGAATGAGATGTTTTGTATAAACTGAACCTTGATAGCATCCACAGCGCTTCTAACCATTACGTCTTCATAGTAAACGTCGTAAGCAGCGTGTAATAACGGAAGTTCGTCCTTGCGCAGGAAGTATTGTGCATGTGCTGTAATAGATACCTGAAAATAAGGGGAAACCAATGTACATAACCAGGAATAAGATCCCTAATATAACAATCCGAGAGCCCGTATCCCCGGAAGTTACTTCCGTGTTACACCCGTGTTATCAGTTATTGTGACCCAACTCTTTGTCTGGCCGTACTTCCGTCTTCCAGTATACGTTTGAATTAAGGTTAATGATTCTGATACATATCTCTTGCATACGATACAATGCTATTGAACGAACACAGTACATCACATGAATCTCGAGTAGAATATAACTTCCGGATGCTCTTTTAAACTGCGCCGACTATCTTTTTGAAAAAGTGCGCCGACCATCTTTTTGAAAGACATTAAATTTCCTTGTTTTGATTTGCTATTTTAGTCCATTTCTTCTCTTCGTAGATTGCCTAGTGGTAGAGCGTCCACTCCATGTGCGGGAGGCCGTGGGTTCAAAACCCTGATCGCAATTTACACAAGGACTTGATAATTCAAATTACTAAACATTACCCCATTGCTTGGTGTTCAGTGTTTTCGTATTTCGCGTTGTCTTATAAATAGAATGCGATGTTATGGTTTCTTTACCTTCATCCACATGACGCAGACGGTCGGACGCATTGTGCAAAATAAACTTATCAGAAACATAATGACTGGTGACTGGTTCTCAAGAATTATGTGTAATAAAGTGCTATAACAACCAACAACAAAAAAATCGTGGCAAAAACAGTGGAAGACTGTTAAATGTACGGCATGGTTCTAGTAATATATGCAAATGTATACAATAAGTAGATAAAGCTGAACTGTCACGGTTTCTAGATGTAGATGATCATGTTTTGAGTTTGACTTGCATCAGCGGTGCTTTAAGAAAATTAAAGTTCTATACAAACCGACAGTTTATCTCTGGTGAACACGCCGAAGTCATTGAGATCTAGGAAATGAGCATTCGCTTTGAAAATCTTAAATTCGTAATCTGGACCCAGAAAGTGTTTGCCCCCACCGTAGACCCTGCTGACGTCCACGGTGCCAGTACTCTTCTGTCGGCGAAACCCATACTGAAAAATACATCAATTCTATAATTACCGCCTCCGTGGTCGCGTGGGTGAGAGTCGCTGACTTGAAATCACTGTAAACTCTCACTGATTGCGGCCAGTCATGGGTTCGATCCCTGCTATCCGCCTGTACAAATGACTGATATTCGGTTGGAACGGTCGTCAAAGTCATACAACAACAACAAAAGCTCCTATATACGTGTACATGTCTTGAGCATCAAAAATGGCCACTTAAGTATAAGTGGCTGCTTAGTACAGGTGAGTTTAGTATACAAAATGATTAGATGAACTGCTTAAAAGAGGAAATGGCCACTGGCTGCCAAACTGAGGTGACCACTTAGACAAGTTCAGCTGTACATGAACATAATTATTGCATCTGCTATTGGTTAAACAGTCGATTCATAGCGAGTAAAAGATACTCTTTTGTTATAAATATTTAATGAAATATTTGACATTCAAGTATTATGAGACACCATACGTGCAAGGAAATTGTTTTATCGGTGCAAGGAAATTGATCTATCGGTGCAAGGAAATTGGTCTATCGGTGCAAGGAAATTGGTTTGTCGGTGCCACCTCTGCTCAAACCTTTAAAAAATATGCGGCTCTGCTTCAAGACAGGTATTTTTGAATTTTGCAAAGAGAATTGCCTTACAAAAAAAATTTAAAAGAATGGTGTGCAGTTCACGCCCCAATCCCTTAAACGTATGTTCTTCTATCAATTTGACTATCCAGTAGTTGGGCCTGTGCTGGTGGTCACCTTAATCAAGCAACCACCTGCCTTAAACAGCCAATACTGGACGGTCTTAGTTGAGAAGTTTCATATTCAAATCTCTTGTATTAAACAGTCGTCTGCTTAAAGATGTATCCTTCTGTAAGGTGCTTGAAAAAAATGTTTGACTGTATAATCATGTTTCATGATCAGGTATCTTCACAAGGCATTAATGATGTAGATGTTAACATTTTTAAGCAACCTTCCGTGACTTTGGCCATTTTCAGAGGAAAAACCTTATCATGGTTATTGCACAAAGTTTCATGTAAACACTCGGGTCAGATAATTGAATCTCTCAGGTTATGTGCAACAAAAATGTACATTAAAAAATTATCATTGGAATTGACACAGCAACTTACATACCTCGTTATATTCCAGGGTTACAAAACTCATGGGAAGTACTATTACCAAGATAAAACCTACAACACCGACCACAGCACCGATGCAGTAGAACAAACACCTGTTTTCTCCGACATCAGGCATCTTTCTGTCCAAAATCCAAGTAATTTAGGTCATATAATCCATGTAAATATCATAAATGTAATCGAATACCACTGCTGGGTAACTCCGACGGAATATTAGTTAGAACTGTTAAACTACTGTGAGTGGTTATAAACGTGCTTTACTTTGGTGTTAATAAATGTATTCCACAAAAAAACTCGTTTCAAGTTGTAACTATATCTTATCACACAACACTGGACTACAATACACTGCGAGGTTAGGAAAGAATGTATAAATAGCCTCCGGTTAAACTGTGGTCAGTTCACGAGTTCACGTTAAATTATCGTTCTCCCCATCTTCAGCACAACACACTCATATTCTGATACTATAAATAGCACACTGGCTGCTGAGGATGTTTTATTGATTAAGAATAATCGTCTGTTTTTTGGCTCCCACGGCCGTGTTAAGTACTGTATGATTGCACGACTAATTCCAGCGTTTCTCGAAGCAAATATCGTATTTCGGATATATTCATTTTAGGCCTATACGGTCAAACCTGCGAACAAAGACCAGTTAAAGCAGTCTTTATTGATAGTTTGTCTTTACATATCCATGTATCTAATAAAGGTGAATCATGAATGAAATCATAAGGTCGCTAAAAATTATAGTGATGTGAAATTAAGATATTTTGATGAAATGTTTCAAAGGACACTCTATATGTTTCTATTTACCTTTGTGAGAAAATTCAAAGGAAACACCAAATTTTAAAATTTCACAAAAAGGTCAATAAGGACAACCAGTGTCACTTCCGATGGTTTTCCTCCTCGGTTCAAAGTTGCATTAAACGGTAGGATTTAGCAGCTAAATGTGCGCAGAAAAAAGGTACTAGCATCTCATATATGTAAGTCGAAATCAATAAGAAATGCCTGTTCTTTCGAATCAATCGGAACATCACTCGGCCTTTTCCGTAGAAATAACTACTATTTCTACGGAAAAGGCCGAGTGATGTTCCGATTGCTTTCGAATGTGATGACACTATATACGGAACACCTAGCACTTCTAGCTTGACTATATAATTATGAATACGAACGATTGGCATGATTTCAGTCAGTGTCAGTTCTGGAGCAATAATAGTAAATATAGTATATATTCGTCCCAGGTCAGTTCAACCATGTTTTATTGGTACGAGTAGCCTAAATTTGTGGAACCCGGAAGCAGGCTACATTGTATTTCGTCTGGGGAACATGCAGACCTTCTCTGTGTTTTTTGATTGCTGATTGACTGAAACTAAGTGGATGCATACGATAAAAAAATCTTTTGAAATAATCGCTGGATGATAGACCACGAATGAAATATGAAGAGAAAAATCTGGATATAGATTATAATTAAAATATTTGGTATTTGAAAATCCTGACATATTTGGTCGGTCACTAAAACTGCCACGAAAAAGGAGGTGGTGACATTCAGCTCCAAATTACTGGCATAAAGTATTGGATCAAATGTATAAATTTTGTTGTTTCTATGTGGGACTTGAGTATTTCTACAAAATAAAATGCATTTCATCAGTAGGTGCATGGGATTTTAAGTTGTCGCACCGGCCGAAAACCTTATAATGCAAGTCTATGGAAATGTATTACGGCTACTTATACCTATTGCAACAAACACATTATTATGTTAATACAAAGACATATATTCGCAGCGATACAAAAAGCGGGAAATATGGGTGGGGTACTAGCAAACGGCTCTTCCCAGAACAAACGGCACTTTTCCGGTCGGCACGCTAGCAAACGAACCTTCCCAGGGCAAATGGTCCTTACCTAGTCTGGCCACAAGCAAACGGCCCTTCCCAGAGCAAACGGCCCTTCCGCCAATGTCTCTTTGTCAGGTCTTACAAGAACATCGCGTCTTATCAATCATATTATATGTGTCTTCCACATCTATATATGGTCCAAAACACAAAAGCTTACACGTGCTATGTTCTCAGGAATATTGTCATACAGGGATACAACGGATACACCAAATAATTGTATAGATGACTGTTAGAAAATAAGAAAGTCATGGGGGAAAAACAAAGATATATTTCATTTTGTCACATAGAGTTTTTAAGGACTGATTATTCTGAAACTTGTTCAGTTATATTCGGCAGCCACATTGTTTTCTAATACTGTAAACCAATAGATGATTTTGCGCAATTTAAATAAGCGACTTTCGCGGTCAGTTCATTTCCGCGAAATTAAATAGCCACCAAAAACCCATGTCTTGAACAATCGCGAAACTTTATACTTATCGGCGGTCACCTGTCTTCGACAGTCTCCGCTCTTCAAAGACCGTTCGATATTGGAGACCACCGCAATTTGACGTCATGTTTACAGCATATCGGTTCCCGCGTCGTTTATGGTTTAATATAACATAAATTTTCTACTCTTTGTATATAGAGACAAAATCGTGAGTCATGTTAGAATAACAAATCGGTGTAGATGTTGCTGATAATATTCGGCTCACATATGAGATGATAACTGCAGTCACAGTCCTAAACACAGTGGGGCCACATGTTTTGACTAGCAGTAGAAATTTCATCATGTTCTCCGCATGGTTGAATGACATAGACTAGCCAAGCGACAAAATGGAATGTACGGAGCTGCTTTACATATACATGTACATTGTATTTTACAAACTAAAAAGGAGAATGTTATTGAGTAGTAAGTTGATGGACATCACAATATAAGTTTAGGGTATGACTTTCAATGCTAGCAACAATCGGAACATCACTCGGCCTTTTCCGTAGAAATAACTATTTATACGGATAAGGCCGAGTAATGTTTTGAGAAATAAATATTTCTACAGAAAAGGCCGAGTGATGTTCCGATTGTGCTAGCAAGTGTATTATAGTAAGTGTAAAACACTAAACTAAATCATATTTCTATCACCAAGACAATACCGTATTACAACAAGTGGACTCCAAACTCTACCTGGTCGTTTCCATCTCATGTGACTTACTGTGAAAACTTACATTGATAAAATGCCAAAGAAAGTTAGCAAATTCAACACTTGGGTATCTTAAACGTAAAATTTCGTGTATGAGATCTCTAAAACAGAGCAATATATTGAATCCATAGAAAATCAGCACCAGCTATAGGCTGTTAGATTTATCAAACATTATCATAAATGTGCTATGGGCATGATGCAAGTGTTACAGACATGCTATTAACTGATTTCAGTACAGTAGTAAAATTCAGCAGAAGTAGATAAAAACCGAATTTTGTCAGAGCTGTTTAAAATTGCAATTTATCGGAATACATATTATATAGCCTACACATTTAAACCACACAAAAAAGAAACAAAAAAGAAAAACAGCTGTAGATGTGAATAAATCTTCAAAAGGTAGATGGTAACTAAGCACTTGACGAAATTTTATAACTCAGCATTTACATTGCGATCAACATCAGCAGCCAAATATACAGTCCCTGAGAAGAACACGAGAAACTGTTCAGCTTAGGTTAGTTCTCACAATGGTAAAATATGTACACTAGTTAGCTTTACATTGGTTTGTTGATTGCAAGGCTAATATGGAGGGTTTGTTTATTTTTTACACAGAAAGAAAATTTCTATGAGCTTTTTTGAAACTGCTTGCAGACATGGTATCTTTAAGGCAGTGGCTAGAGTTACGGTACCGTAACTCTA
>JAUMHA010394331.1:0-11632 GCA_032359765.1 Saxidomus gigantea
CCAAACATACAAATAATATTGCTACAACATGAAGAATGGTTAACAAAGAATATCATAATAATGTAACAAATTGATTAATTGTTATAATTGAAGAATTGTTTTCTATATCTGGGCGACAAAAACCGCCAAACATACAAATAATATTGCTACAACATGAAGAATGGTTAACAAAGAATATCATAATAATGTAACAAATTGGTTAATTGTTATAATTGAAGAATTGTTTTCTATATCTGGGCGACAAAACCGCCAAACATACAAATAATATTGCTACAACATGAAGAATGGTTAACAAAGAATATCATAATAATGTAACAAATTGATTACAAACAAAAAGTAGTTCTGTCAAAAATAGGACGGAGGCACGGGGGTGGTGTCACGTAAACGACTAATAAAGGAGTGTCCAAGCAATTGAATTTTTAATCCTTCGTGCTTCGCCGCCATCGCTCTTTGTTCAATGAAAAGTCACGCGTGTTGTCACTGCATATTTAATCCGATCTCCGGTGTAAACGGTTAAGGTAACAAATATAACCAAAATAAATTGTATCCAAATCAACAGCTAAAGGTAATAGTGATTGAACAAACCTTAAATTATTAAGGTATTGTTTTAATTTTTTATAATTGCAAATTGTTCTACGTCTGTGTGCTGGTCATTTGACCGCATCCAAACAAAGACTGATGTTCCAATCCCTGGTTGGAGCGGTTAGCACATGTGATCAGAAAATTTATCCTGATTGGATGCTGCGGCAATAAACGTGCAGGCTTTTATGACTCATAGCCTGACTGTCTACCTAACGAAATGTAAACAAATACATAAATCATTTTATATTTATAAAACATATAAATCAGAAAAATGAGGCCTTTTTCTAGAGGCAACAAAATATCAAAAAGACCGCTAGGTTCTGGAGTTTCTGAAACTGCTTGTTGCAGTTGCCAAAGTCGTGCCGTAACATGAATATCTGGGTGTATTTTACGTTACCCCTAAAATCTTAAAACAAAAGAAAAGAAGTTCACCCTGAGTTATTACTCTTGTAACGCATGATATATTAGTAATTACATCATATTTGATAAAAAAACAATTTGTGTACATAAATTCTATTTATTCAAATTTTGTGTTTGACCATAGTAATACACAGAGTGCCATGTACTTTACATGACCCTACGTTACACAATATTTTTATGTAGTGGTTAAGGTAAGTTTAAAGTATCATTTTGAACCTAACCATGTCGATAAAGGATGATATGAATACGCACATCATTTTACTATTTTTAAGACAAAAATGCAATTGCCGTGGCACAAAAAGTAAATTAAATGTATGTGTATTTTTGGTATAGAGCATACATTAAGTACAGTACAGTCCAGACGGATTCCGTTTTTGCCGAGCTTTAGCACGGAATATTTTACAATTTGGGAGCAATAAATCAACAAGGCCTCGCATAGAATCTATATGCCGCGTGATGCGACAAATACATGCCGCGTAACGCAACGTACAGGATTAAATTTTTACTTTAAAATTGATGCATAATTTTATAAAAGGATTTAAAGAATATAATTTCATCGGATTCGTGCATGAGTTACTTGAATTTACTATTATATGAGTATGTTTTATTATTTAATTATCGTATATGATTAAAAGTTGTAACACTTTCATGACTTTGTTCTTTTATTACAGATATCGTTGTTTTTCGCGAGAATAACAATATCATTGCCCGTAAATGATTTGTCCGACGCTTGACTTCAAGGTCAATACATAACACATGCAAAATAACGTTTTAAGAAATATGCATTATGTAAACTGCATTGCTAGAAACATAAAATAGAGAATTACATTGTATATATGAAACGGAATTTAATATCCCTGTTTAGATAAATATATGTTCTTAAGTCTTTGTTTTTTTATGAGAGAGAGAGAGAGAGAGAGAGAGAGAGAGAGAGAGAGAGAGATTAACAAAAGAAGAAAGTCCTATGCTCACTTTGGACGTTACTTTTGCATGTACAGTAGATCTAGAACTAATAATATACCGACGTACTAGTCTTTATTTCTACAGATAATTCCTAAAATGAATTCTATATTCGAAAGTACAGCTGTAACTACAGAGCAGTATTACTATATGCGTGCTGTGTGGAATAAGATTTCAACAGAATGCATTGAAAGAAACCTTACTGGGCAAGAACTATTAATCTGTCTTGCCTAGTTTTGAATTATCTTTTTACTTTTTTCACTTTCAAAGAAGGTCAAGGTGACAATGACCCGGAACTTTCTCGAACGATTTCCGGACGATAACTCATGGACGCCTTGGCCAATAACACATGATGTGGAGGTTGGTAATGACCACTAAATTAATTTTGAGGTCCCTAGAATAAAGGTCAAGGTCACATTTACTCGGAATTGTAGAACGGTTTCCGGACGATAAATCGATAACGTTTAGGCGGTATGATTTTTAAACTTGATTTTGAGGTAACTCATGGCCAGCAGAGGACCGCTTTAAATTTTAAAGTTAGTGGGTCAAAGGTCAAGATCGTATTACCTGGAATAATTTTTTGATGATAAATCGAACTTGGGCAAGCATCTTGAAATTTGATATAGAGGCTCCTATTGATTTTTGGTTAAGTGGATCAAAGGTAAAGGTTACCAGGATTTTTAAAGCATATGTGAATAGTTTTATATGGTCAAAACATTTTTATGCCACATGGATGTTTTATGGTCAAACATTTTGTAATTTAAGGCGAACACTTTTTGTTGTTTTTGTTTAGGCCTCGTGTATTTTTACCTCTATTTTGATGCAAAAACTTTCAAGCCAACAATTTTGCGCAGACCATAAATTGAATTGTGTTAAGGCCAAAACAAGATAATTTACGCCCACAAGAATTAATTTTCTAAGGCCATATAACCATGTTTTTAATTATTAGTATTTGTTATTTTTTCTGTTATTGAATAACTTTTATTTATTTGCTCTTATATTTTTTAAAAACCCGAAGTAATAAAACAGGGAGAGCTTTCATAAAATTGAAAAACGGGGCTAATAACAAAAAGACAGGGTCAATATTACTTATTGGATATGTCCGATTAAAGATGCCTTACAATTGATTGGCTGTTGAGAAATCTGAACATTCCGACTGGCTGAAAAGTTCATATGTTAAGTTTCTCGAAACAAAAACGACAGCCAATTTAAAACCTGTTGAAATCAGATTTGAGAATTAAATGGCAAAGATAAATATCAACTTTTAAATCAAATTTTGCCTGAAAAAATGTTAGAAAATGCTAAAACTAAGAAATAATTTATGTTAGAGGTACACATGCATTTTATCTGTGAGTATGATTTTTGTAAATTTTGTTTTAGATTATTTCGTTGAAGAACTTTCAAACATCGAGCAATGTAGTTACCAGTAGAAATGTTGAGACTACCGTTTGCACGAATTGTGAAAACAAAATTCCATAAATTGTAGTCTCTCGAGCGTTTATAAGTTGGCGAAAATCTCGATTTTCAGTAACCAACGTTAAACTATCCTTATTTTTTGTCCCAAATCCCGTTTTCCGAATAAATTTTACATGCAACATACAATTACATGTACAAAATAGGTATTTATTGACGATCCGTTAAGTAAAAAAATTGAAAGTACAGCCAATTTCTCAAATGAGGTGGTGGGGTAGAGTACGAGGCGGTGGGGATTTGGAGGTGGTAGAGTGGTGCTTTCTGTTTTTGTAGTTTATGCAGAATAATAAGCGAATTAAAATTCAAAATTGATATAGTTACAAAAAAGGCCATTGTCTTTGATATGTTTTCTCGCCTCTGCAGATAACACCATCATGTCAGTTAACAAGAGTCATTGTGACAGGGGATTACGTTTGATTGTAAAATGGTTGTATCTGTACATACATAAAGACGCAGATACAGCTCTTCAATCCTAAACTTCCATAGTGTATGTGATGTACGATACTGATTAATGCATACCCTCATGCTAATCTATTTATGTTCAAGTTATTGTAACAAAATTGGCTAGCATAGGAAACTGTTACTACTTTAGCGTGATTTGTAAACAAATCAAAACGACGTTTTACAGCTACAAAGTAATAGAAACAAGTAGTATGCACGTGAACAAGTTCTTTAAATCAAAGTACGATTGACATTTAATTTCAAATCAGTATTTGCTGTTTTATTGCTATTTGTGCTCTGCGGGTTTTTGCATTAATTTGTTATGCACAGCTTTATTTAGTAGGCACAACAAATTTTCTGAATCATCGCAAAGTCTTGTACATTTGAATTAAAATTACTTTTATTAATGCATTTTCATTCGGTAATTAAAAATCAGTCAATCAGATTGATAAAGATTAAAATTATTTCTTGTTTTCCTTTTATTTCGTTTCGGTCTTAACTTAATATTACACATGCCTCTCAACAATTGGTATTTGGTCCTCATATAATGACTACTGTTTTAAAACATCAAGCTATATCGATGGAAAATAATTCAAATTACACCTACACGTGTATATCGTAATAGAATATACACAATGAAAAAGTTAAGCACCCCCTGAAGTTTTAGAGTGTCTTACCTAACGAAACTTAATCACGAGAATACCGTCGAATTGTGCTAGGGAAGAATACTGTTTTCCGTAACAACAACCCTCTGGCAAACAGAAAACGGCAAAACTGTAATATTATGTTGGGCTTTTCGGATGATATTGTTGATCAATCAACAGAAATCAAAAATACATTAAAGTATGGAACTTTAGAGGTCATAGGAAGATTTTAGGTGGCGAATTAGAGACAAAAAATGCAATTTTGATTCCTTAGATTGCATCCGTACTTCATACGTTTAGTAGCAGAGTTAACCTTCATCCAGACTGGGTGACCGCCCTGACCCTCACTATCATGCCTCCATATGAACCTCAGATCTTTTTAAATACATTCTGCTTACACTCGCAGTAAAAAATTGTTTGCTGTTCGTGCAGAGGGTTGCTGTCATGATTTTTTCGTCGTGATTTCTGATACAATTTAATATCACTATATAACTTCCAGGCGGTGCTTAACTTTTTTCTAGGTGTTTATATTGACTCGTTAAGTTTACAGCAGAAAAGAAACAATTCCAAATAGATGATTACAAAGGCGTTGTCAATATCGCGTTCAACGAAGTTTAGCTGATATGTGACATTTTAGTGTAAAAGCAAAAAATAGATTTTACCACATACCTGATTCTCATAGACTGTGCAACTATCCAGTACAGTTCTTGGAAAGCTTATGGCCTAAATCGTAAACAAAAAAACACTTGTCTTTCATCGTGTATGCCGAACAGGTTTTCATCTGATTCTTTATCCACAATGAACACATATTTTAACCACAGTTATGGTTTGTTATCTTCGCAGCAAAACAAAAAATGTGTTTGAAGTGTTGTTATTTTCAGTAAAACAATAGTGCAAAATCTCTGGTAAGTGCACTTACACGACTTTTACGTGTAATGAATTCGAAGTTAGCATAGATCTTTATTATGCAATGAACGAATGTTATATGTCATTTGTTTCATTGATTGTGTATATAATACTTGTTAGTCGCTCCCGAACGTTCTTTTTAAAAATGGCTTTATTTGTTCCAGAACTTAATTTATTATTGCTTCCTTGGTATTTTGTATTTGCGCTGCGATACAGATTTGCAGGGGCGAATCGTTAGGACAGGAGTCCAAACTTTTTTTAAAATTTGTTTTGAATTACAAAAAGAATATATCTAATTGCATGAAAATTGTAATGACTATAGTGCTGATGCTTGATCCCTAATAACGACTGTTATAGCTGCTACCTATGAAATCATTTTGATGCGAATTATTCGTTTTAATCAGTTTTAATGGCAGTCATGTTTCATTGCAAAATTGGTATCAACGATTCACTTACATAAGACCGAGTCTTACATAAGACCGAGTGTGTGTGTGTGTGTGTTGGTGGTGTGCACTTCTGGGTGCTGTGGGGCTCGTTTCGGTGAGGCTGCGTTTTTGGTACGTGGCATTCCCTGTTTGATATTATTTTTGTTTTTTTGTTATTGCCATAATTGTACTACCCACACTTGCGTCATCGTTTCAATTTGTTATGATGTTTTACTTTAATAATCTTCTTTACTTTCAGAACATTGTCTGATTGAACCGTTACATGGATTGTCCAATTACACTAACGATGATGGTGAAATAATGTATAAATATGATATCGCTAAAGACCTAGCGAGGAAACATGCTTCATTTGCTTTGCAGACGTAAGTACATGTGTGCATAAAAAGGCAGCTTACTTTTCAATTTGATAAATTGACCTGTTTTTAAAACAATAACTCCAGATTGAAGATATATTTTGAAATAATCACAGTACAAGTGATAGTGCGTCATAATCCATTTCACCGTACGAAATGGTTACTGAGTTGATTTAAGGGTTCTATGCTGATTTGTGATACAGACGCATGAACTTTATCCGACGGTGACGCAAAATAAAAATTGTAGGTAGGAATTTTGGAACAATACTTCGCACGAGATAATTAAGAAATAATATGTATCCATGTTTGGTTTATCGTAGAATAACCAGAGTTTGGAGTTTTTATGAGCAAGAATGTATCACGAACGCCGAAGGCCTGAGTGATATATTATTACGCATAAGAACGACAAACGAGGGTTATTCTACCATAAACCAAACTTGGATACTTATTATTTCGATTCTAACACGACTTATTTGAAACAATATTTGAAGAAAATGAGAGAACTATTTTCAATGAACGTAATTTACACTTGCGTGCTACGCACCTAGATTTTGCCATTGAAGTTTCCTCCCGCGAACACTGTAAAGACGCTATTTCAATGTGACTTTCATTCATGAAAGATGTGTACGCGGTGTTTCAGACTTTTCATCTGCGCTAACTATAGTCTCATGAGAAAGAAAAAAACTTTAATTTAACAGTAATTTCATTTATAGAAATGGTTCGAATTTTCAGGGTACGCAATAACAGTTCAAGTTACGAAAAATATTAGTAACGGGTATAGATAAATGACGTCACATTTTCTCTTGATTAATGACGTCACTGTGTAAACAAAAACAATAAAAACAAACAGTAAATAAAATCAGTGTAAATGGTATCGTAACATTAACCAAGTTAACTGGACGTGTGTCATCCATCAGATCCCCCCGCTTTGTCCCAAGTCATCCGCAGTATGCCATGTAAGATCCTCTATACGTCGTGTAAATTGAACAGCCAAAACACGATGCGCGTGCAGCGTCGTTCAAGGTCGGTTTATTGCAGAATAACCCAAATACATTTTGTTCTACATGAATGTAGGTTATTCGCTAGTCGTGTTAGAATTTCCAATAACTTATGTTTCATTACTAAACATATCACGCTTTAACAAGTTATTGCAAAGATCCGTGCCAAATGGAAAGCTGCAGAGATATTTAAATGCATCTTTCAGCATTAAAAAGATTGCACAAAGCTTTGGATGCCCGTCTTAGTATCTTGAAACTTATTGTGGAGGATAGTTATGACTTCTACTGACTTTAAAGTCAATAGGTTTAAAGTCAAGATCACAGTGATCCTTAATTGTAAAATGGTTTCAAGACGATAACTCAAGAACGCATTTGCCTAGCATTTTGAAATTCTGTGTAAAGGTTGGTGATGAAGCCCTATTGATTTTGAGGTCAATAGGTCAAAAGTCAAGGTTAAAGTGAAACGGAACAGTAAAACGGTTTCCGTACGATTACTCGAGAACACAAGGGCCTAGCATCTTGAAACTTAGTGTGTAGGTTGGTTATGTCCAGCATATGACCCATAATGATGTTCAGGTCAGTAAGTCAAAGACTTAACCTATTGGGCCTTTTTTGGCAACATGCAGTCTTTAGGTCAATTGTATTTTTTTTCTTTAAGGCCAACACTTGTTTTTATAAGGCAACAATAGTTTTCTTTTTCCACATTACTGATTGCATCAGAGGGGGGCATACATTTTGTACAAACAGCTCTTGTTTTTAAGGATGTTGGCCCTGAACATCAACTTTCAACTACATTCTCTGAGAGTTAATACAGATACAAAGGATACAAGGTGTCTATTTATAAATGGCACGGTAAGTAAACTACAAAGTTTATACTGTCGGTTAAAATGGCTCTGAAAACGCTTGGTGCGTTACCGGTATGTTTACATCTTAATGGTATCTTATTAATTTAATTACCTCATTAATGTGAGGACTTGGCAAACATGTCCAAGTGTTCAACGTGTGACTTTGGCTTTGCAAAATTAGGTGGTATCCTCCCATCGGCAATGCAAGTAACGGTATGTTTCAGTCGTGTTTAAAAATTAAGTAGATGCTTCAGTTTTAGTTATTTCGGCTTAAAACTTTTTACAAGGTGAAAGGTTAAACTATTTATTAAAGAGAATAAGAGAATAAGATTTTAAAGATAACAAAATTTGCGATAAATACTTTTTCTTAATTTGATTGTTTAAAAACTTCCATTAAAAACAGGCTCATATATTTTCTGCCGTTCACATTTTTCAAATGGGGGTAAATTAAGCTTTGGAACGGTCATCAGCTCTCAAGTCCAATATTTAGATTTAACATTTCAAATTCCTTTACATTTTGCTGATAACAACTGTAAAAGTGGAAAACAGTGCAAGATAAATAGATCAAGCTTCTTTAAGAGAAGCGGTGTTGTAGAGGTGAAGATGTCTGCCGCTCAACCCGGAGGTCGCGGATTCGAGCCCCACTCGGGTCACGACCGTACTTGTGACACCAGTACTGGCTTTTTCAGGACGAAGATTTGAAAGTGACTCGAAAAGCTTCAAGCTTCTTCTTAATCGATCTAAAATGAATTAGTATAAAGAAAAAAATAAAGTAAACTTCTGTTTGCATGTAGCATACGATAAGACAATGTTACAAAAACAGTCAGCTTCAAACGCTTATTTCAATCTTTTACAACTATTTTTTTTTCATTTTGGTAAATTAAAGTAAATAAGCTTCAAACGATTGCTTAATAGTTCATAGCTTACGGGCCCCATTACAAAGTTTCTTTACGCACTCTGGTTTTAAAAAATATTGCGCCGTCAATCTTGAATTCTGCGGATTACGGAAGATAATATATGCAAGATATACATGTATGCATATCACGGAAAAGTACAGATATTTACGGACCGGTCGTAGCTCGCCGTAAGAGTTTGTAGTTCGATATCTAAATTTATGATGTTATTTTACTGAATACCTTATTTAAGAACATCCTTGCTCACTTGAAATAAATCAATGTGTATTTCTTTCACATGCCATTATTTTTAGCCGTTGAATGAAGGATCGGTATGCCGTTGTTGAGCACTAGAACCAGCTGGTAAATAGCGCTGTACTTCATGCTGCTGTTAATTTCATCACCTTAGTAGCATTCTTAGATAGAACATATACATACGCACGCACACAACATACACTTACAAACACTCGCGCGCACACACGCACATACACATATATATCTCTTGTAGTCGTGATTAAGTGGTAGTAATAGGTACACATCTACGTGTATCATATTTGATATGCTGAACACGGCCAACAGTTGGTAAAAAGCGCTGCCATTAATCAGCTAACTTACTGTATTTGTATATATTTATATATGAAAATGTGTTGATTACTTTTAAAAGCCAATTTAGCATTTTGTAGCCCACTTTGACACCGTCAGTGCTAATCCTGTACAACTTATTTTAATGCAATTGTATATAACGACATCACAATGTTAGCTTTTGAGAAAGCTAGAAATCGGATGGTAATCTGGAAACAAACGGGGCTCTAGTCAGAAAACAATGCTAGATAAATTGCTGGATAAGATTTATTATGTTCATATAAACGTGATTTATTGTCATACAGCTGTGCACTTGTGTAAGCAATAATTGTGCTTTGAAATCTAGTAAATTACACTAAAATTTCCTCCCAAGGTCGTCCGTCGTATTTGTAGTCAGTCAAGAAACATCCAGTTATTACTGATATTCAGAGCAAGAAAATGCATCAATGTTATCAGAGGATGATACACATCTGAGCCAGGCCGGGACGTGATAAATCGGCCCGCAAGAAACATAACGGCACGAGGGCTTTAGCCCAAGTGCTATTATGCGTCTGGCGGCCTATTATACGTACCGACCCTAAACAGTCGTGAATTAACGTCTATTATACATACCTAACGTATTTTAGTATTTTAGCTAAAACGACGGCAAATACAATGTTCGACAGTTCCTGATACCACAACACGCTCATTCAGTGCTGTTGTTTTTTTCCCCACTACATAGCCATTTCTTGAAGCTTGTATCGTTACGCGTCGTCTTTTTCTCAGTGTTGACGATATTTCTAGTTTCGATAAACTCGTGTGTATTTTATAACACTTGCATATTAGGGTTAACTCTAACCCAAAATATCATCTGATATCTCTTTTTTATCACTTTGTTAATAATAATTCATTTTGATTCAATTGACTTCTCAGTTGTATATTGTTACTATTTACCATATATAGTAACATACAGCAGATTTCAAAATAACGCGCCGTTTTTGTGTTTGCATAAAACACAAGTGGTAAATGACGAAGATGTCACATTCTGTAGTTAGCTCCGCCCAAATCGATACCTTTATCTATCGATATTCGTGAATCACTGTTGAACCTGCAGATAATATAGCACCCCTAATGATATTTCCTGTATTATTTTCATACAGGGAATCCTTTCTAAACGAGATTAGAAATGTATAATATTTATAGTTGTTGTTTTGTTGCATCATCGTCGATAAACCGAAAAAACTTAATAAAAGATGTCTAGATCAATGAGTGAACACCGTTTAAACTTACGATTAATTAAATACATTGTACATGCGCTATGCATGTAAATATTTGTACACAGTATAGCAAACATCTGTGTACCATCTCAGAGTCTGGTAAATGTATCGCTGTACAAAAATAAGAAAACAAATCGGCAGAAATATTTAGATAACACTCCTTTAAGTCTAAAACAGCGCAAAGTATGCGCGTTTGTAACAGGATATATGTAAAGTCGTATTTTATAATGCATAATCCGAGTATTGAGATCGGACTATTTATAGGCAAACTATAATGAAAGAACGAAATCAAATGTATATTTACAATATTTTTTATTCATTCTACTTATGCGACAGATATATACAATTAATCCATGCAAGTGAAATGACACTTGTACTGTATTTACACGTACGTGTTGTATGATTATATCCCTTTCTGTGATGGGACTCTAGCACACAAGCTGCATGTACGTAAACACTAAGTAAACACTATTGAATGTCGTAAATAATATGACACATTTATATTTTTTCTCAGTTGTGTCATGGACTTATGCCAATGCAATATTCTAAACACAGACAAATAGTTTATCTGATTGCTCTCTGTACTGTGTAAAATGTAGCTCCGCCTACATACGCTTTAGTCATTACCGGTATTCAATTGATACGTAACAAACACACAAATTTTGAAATCTAAATTATGTGTTAAACTCTTATAAAGAGGAGAAGCAAGGCCTCGTTTTGTTCCATTTACTATGTGTAGTTGCATATAATTTCTGTATTAGTTTTCAGAATACATTCCAAACAAAACGTAACAAATCGGTAAAGTCGCAAACAATTTGGTCACAGTACTGACC
>JAUMHA010394353.1:0-11631 GCA_032359765.1 Saxidomus gigantea
GGTACCTCACAATTTATTTATTATTTTTACAAAAAGGAAGATGCGCTTTGAATTGAGAACAGCTACTTTAGTCTACAAAAACGTTTAAGGTGTCTCAACTTGTTCTAATCAAACATCCCGTAGCTGTAAATGTAGTGCCCACAAATCGTTTGGTAAAAGTGTTTGAAATGTAGGAAGTATATAGTTATTTATTGGATATGAAAAACAGCCTCAGACTGAGCGAATATTCCGACAAATTTAGTAAATAAACAGGTATTCATATTTTATAACAATTGGTGATGTAAGATTTTACTTTTTTCTTTGTTATCTTAAAATTGAAACAACAAAGCTGGTTGAATGTGGCTGTTTTATTCATGATTTTCATTCAGTCATTTTACAATCATTCCTTATTTTGTTATTCCGTATAAATTAATTAATGTGTTATTTTTGTAATAAAGAGAAAAGCTAGTTTTCCGTTGATTTGTCAGCTAACCAAGTAACCATTGACAGTGCACGAGCCTTCTTTTGTCAAATACAGTCGATGACCAGGTTTAAATCACAGTTGATCTGTAGTCCTTTCTTAAAGGAGATGTCACTCGTGTCTGGATCTAATCTGTAATATGTTGCATTTCACGGGCTATATCTGGGAAATATCCAGATTATGAGCACATCTACTCAGCGTTCGTCAAACATAACAAAGTCCGTCCACAATTTGTTTCAACCTACATCTCATCTGATACTGATGGCAGCTTGGTGGAACTTGGTATGGATTTTATATGGATGGTCGTCTCTCAAAGTTTCCCGAAAGCCCATATGTAGATAATTGGTGTGTAGCACCTCTACCACGTTTGTTCAAATAAAGCCGAATGAGTCTAAATTTTCCACGCAAGTGTGTTGCTTTACCAAAACATGGTGACAGGAGTCCATCTAGTAACATTAATCCTTAAAAAATGGTCCCTAGCGGGGTTAGTTTTTCCTTCATGAATACATATGTATCTTGTTAAAGATATGTTTATTTGTCGAAACATCCGTCTGCTAGAGCGTATGGCTGATATGTATAGTAAGCTTAAAACAGATCTAGGCATTGGTCAGTTTTTGAAAATATTTCTCAGATATGTGACACTCTTCGAAATTAGCGAACAGATGTTAACACCTAGTAAACATGACAGGTTTGTGGTTGCAGCATCATGACCCTTCTTGTATTATAATTCCGAGAAAGAAGCACGAAAAAAATGATAAAAGTTAAATATTCATCAATGCCTCATAAAAACTGCTAAAATGATCAGCCACATGTCAGATTTTCCCCTAGAGTACAGAACCATAGATCAGCATTACTGATTTGTGTCTCAACATTTGGTCCGGAAGGGGCAAAAAAGCATCAGCAGTTATATGTATATTATAATTTTTATGATCAGAAGGTGATAAGCATCGGGATTAAATGGACATCATTACAGAGGAAACCGTTTGCTCATAATTAGTAAGTGACTGTTCTTTTGTAGATCGTTTACTATAACGATGATCATAATTTTTATATCCCAGTGAAAAAGAGTCAGCCAATCCCCCGTGCTGCGACTTGGACACTGCATGCACACTTTTTGACCGGACCAACGAGCTGAACCTGTTTCCTGCTAAAGAAATTTTGTTATTATCTTTAACATAAATAGAGTATGAACCATATAATGTATTCGTCGATAACAAGTATCATTTTCAATTTAAAATTGTCACATCCGTTACCGAATTTTCTTTTTCACAGACGATGGTATCCGTTTGTTAGTTGCAGCCGTTATTAGTTAAAACAAACACTTTTACATTGCTCAAGAAATCTTTTGAATTACATCCCAACGCACAATCCAAATATATATTGCCAAATGATAGATAATCGTGTAATTAAAGGGGTTGACGTACTCCAACAGCCCTATAGGTTGTTAATGTCCCCCCTCTTTCTTCGTAGGACATATAATAGGCCTATATGGTACAGCTTGAAGGTAATACAAAATGCAGGAAATTTTATTTACCGCCGGATAGCATATTTAAAAGAAAAGAAACATTTAAGCTAATGAATTATTTTACGATAAACATATGTAAAAGAATAACAAAGGTAAGAGCTGTAAACAAAACATATTTCAAGCAAGTACACTGTAACTTGTTACATATCTTAAATTAACTGCAAAGCATGCTACAGAAAAACAATATCGTCATTAAGACATCGTCAAAATTATATGTACAAACTATATACAAACCTATTTAGAGCGAAGGGCAAATAAATTAAACTAAATTAAACATATACAGAGAGAAATTATAATAATAATAAGAACAAGTATATAAAACATAGGAAAACTAAGTTAGTACAGACATTTTGAGCTCAAATGCAAAGTATATTACATTGTTACAAATATTTATAACAAGGCAGTCTAAAAAAAAAGCTATTTATCCCTGCTGCTGGATTTCACAGTATGTATACCGGACACCACTTACATGTAAATGGTCTGTATGTGTACATGTAGTAGACCCGTGATGTGCTTCATTTAATCAGTGGTTTTTTTGGCCTTTTTCGATGGTGTTTTCACTGTTTAGCATTGTAATGTCTCCAATGTGTTCACATATATATGTACTTACATTTCATAGTAATGTATCACTATTCACACACTGTACACTGCGTGACTGATCAATAATTAACTTCAATTATGATCACTTCTTACTTAAAAGCTGGTTACGTATTAATCCAGGGTTCATGGTGGCTTTCTTAATTTTGGACCGAAAGTGTTCACGTTAATTCGTATTACGGTCAAAAGTAATGCACAAATCTTTCTCAAATGACACCTGTAATATTTCATGTACATTAATTACAGTTATCTTTGTTTTCTTTTAAGTATTTTTTATTTAGCTGTCGGGCTGTGTTTTACCAGGAATACTCTATAGAAGTGTCATTACATACTAATTAGTTATGTTTGTGCACATGTTGTATCTCTCAGTTAAATTTTCACATATTTATGAGTTTGTTACAGTAGACAATGACCATTTTTTGAATTTCTCCACTTCTGATTTCGAATAAAATAAATATCACATGACAATTATGTAGTTGAAAAGACCAGACAAATCAGCCTGTAATTAAATCAAGTAATTTTTAACGAACAAATAACCGGGTCCTTCCAATTTGTATACTTTGTCGTAATATGGTAACTTTGAGTTGCAATTAAATCGTAGGCCTACGTTTTCTTAGGGAGGCGTTTCACATCTGGCAAAATGGCTAAAATATTGCACGTCGAAGGGCACTCTGCATTTAAAACAGCTGTGGAAGAAAATAAAGGGAAAACCGTGTTTGCTTTGTTTTCCGGCTCCGTTGATGCGGATGGAAACAGCTGGTGTCCTGACTGTGTGGCCGGTATGAAAACATAGAAAGGGAGGGTACTTCTGACATGACCTAAACGAAAGTGAAAGTAGAATATGTGTCTAAAGTCTAGACATTAATAATCCTAATTATTAATAATGCATATGAAATATTGATGACGTGACTATGTTGATTCATAAGTGTATGAAAAGCACCAAATCAAATTTGATGAAAGGTTCAATCATAAAAGTGCTTTAATTGTTAGTACTGTAGGCATGTATTATCAATTTAATGTGCTTATTTAATTTGACGTTACTCGTGAATCTAATTCATTTAGCTCTGCGGTTTGATCGGTGTTTTTTATCTGATATTTTTATAGCTGGATGGATGCATTCGTCTCGTAAAAATAACAGATAAATAAACTTGTTAAACTGTGAGCCAATTATATAGTCAACACAGTGAATTGTATGCTTGATGTAAAAACAATTAATGTCCATGTTTTTTGTTCACCATAAACATAATTGTTTGAAATACTTTAATTTTGGTAGAGTCTGTATCACATATATATATATATATACAAATGTATGAATTTGAAGTGGAATCATGGTTGGAGGTTTGACAACTATGAACCAAACAAATAAGGCTAATTTCCGCTTTGTCCTGCCGAGCTGAAAGTTTAGAGTGAAAAACAATGCAATCACGACAGTATTTTTCAAATTTTTATGATAATTAAATTGGAAAGCCTTGCTATCTCAAGTTATATGTAGTGTATTTATAACTGTAAATAGTTGTTTAAAATCAAACATTTTTATTCTCCTGAGCAGCTGACCCAGTGATTGAAGCAAGCTTGTCAAAACTTCCAGCTGATGCTGTGTACATTCACTGCGGTGTTGGTGATAGATCATTGTAAGTGGCCCTTTTAATTTCATTAACTTCCAAATTGAAATAACTTTTGAAGTTAACTTTGCTTTCTTGTACATGTTGTATAGATACATCATTTAATTTACATAAATATCAACATCCTTTTTATTGAAGAACAGAATACTATAACGGTCAATACAGGTCTGCTACCAGATGACCTAGTTGATTCTACTGAAGGTCAATTTTCAAGGGATGTATCTTGCAAGTTGCAGCTACATGTAGCTCCTCCTGCTGATTCTAGGTTCAATACTTTACAAGAGACCCATTTTGTAGCCTGTTGATTCTAGGTCAGATATTCAAGGACCGTAACATTTGTATATTGCAGCTATTTGAACTTTTAATGGCATATTTTACATTAACACAACCAATAATCTTCGCAAAAGTTCAATCGACCAGTATTGACCACTTTGGGAGTATTGACCAGGGTGGTTTTAACCAGTTTAAACTGCCCGTTAAAACCGGGGACTGCCCAACGTTGGCTATGGTCAGACTGTTTGCATCTGGTACCACAGGTAACTGCTGTATTTGAGAGTCATTTTGATCATGTTATGTCATCACTATGTGTCTAATATCAATTAGTTTTATTACTTTATTTAACTGTGTTTTGATTTCAGCTGGAAAGACCAAAATAACATATTCCGCACAGATTCTGACCTCAGGCTGAAGAGTGTACCAACATTGATGAAGCTAGGACAGGTGCTTTTTTCTGTGTACTTAATTAACAAGTGATGTTGCAGATTAGTGTTCCCTGTATTGAGAAGTATAATTTGTAATTATAAATAAGTATGTCTTAACACATTTGCTTCACTTTAATTGAGAGCAAATATTTATGATACAGAAGCTTTTGCTTTATTTCTGCAAATACCAATCAGAATTTCTTCAAACTTTGTCGGAAGTAGCATATCAATCTCTAAAACTAAACTTAAAAGCAAACAAAAGAGGAAAATAGAAAATGCAATCATTAGATTGTATTGGCTGTATTTTTGTGCCAAATGTTCATGAAATGCTGCAGTATCAGAAAGGCTAACTTCCAAAAAGGCCCACCCTTGTAACAGAAAGAACTAGGTCTTATCTTAGTCATTTATAATCTTTAAAAATATTTATATCATTAATTTTGTTAGCTCACCTGTCAGAGCACAAAGGTGAGTAACTGTGATAGCCCGGTGTCTGGTGTATTAAAATTTGAACATCTGTCCACACTTACCTTGTGAACTCTACAGAGGCTACATTTGCAGTCCAATCATCATGAAAACTGGTCAGGATGTTTGTTTAAATGATAAAGCAGCCAACTGGGTCAGGTTGGTTTAAAAAACTAGGACAAATAATAGGAAAACCTTGTGAACCGCTAGAGACCACATCCACCCCCATTTATTCTGAAAGTTGTTCAATTATCTTGATACTTTCTAGGACATGTTTGAAATTGGGTCAATTGGGGTCAGAAACTAAGTCACCCAGTCAAATCATAGAAAAGACTTTTGGACACTCTAGAAGTCACAATTTGTGCCAAATTATTAGTAATTAGAAAATTAATCAGAATGTATAATGTTGATTAATTCTAGGTAAAGGTTGAAACTGGGTCATGTAGGGTCAAAAACTAGGTCACGAGGTCAAGTCATAGAAAAACTTTGTGAACTTTCTAGAAGTCACATTTTGTACTCAATCAACATGAAAGTTGTTCAGGGTGTTTGTCTTGATGATCTCTAGGTCAGGTTCAAAAATGGGTATCATGTAAGTCAAAAACTAGGTCACCAGGTCAGATCATAGAAAAACCCTGTGAACATTCTAGAAAACTTAGAAGCCACATTTAATACCCAATTATCGTGACAATTATTAGTCAGAATGTATGTAGGTATTGATCAACTCTAGGTAAAGTTAAAACTGGGTCATGTGGGGCCAATGGTACTCCAGTGAGCGGTAAAAAATAGTTGAAAATTGCAAAGTACCAGGTATTGGAGACAAATCTAAAGTCCAAACTACCTCTTTTTTTGGACATTCTAGATAAAAAGATGCCAGAGTGTATAATTAAAAAGTTGACTTTTTATACTTGTGACACCGTACAATAGGATCACATGAGCTGGGCGGTGTCGACAAAGTTGTCTGCTGTCTAACCTCCGCAACGCCCATCAAAACTTGCTGTGAATGTTTATTGCCGTAATATCTGAGCCAGTTTAGATAACAAGCCAAATCACCCCAGTCATTACGGAGTTATTGCCCTTTAATTACCAAAATTGGACTAAGTTCAGTTAAGCCTCTAACTTTTTTATTCCTTACCAATCTCCACTAAACTTGCTATGAATGTTTATTGGCTTAATATCTTGGTCAATTTCAATAACCAATCAAATTGCCACCATCACTCTGGTGTTATTGCCCTTTAGTTGCCAAAATTAGAATAGTTTTAGAGTTGTCTGCTGATGGGAGTATTTTGTGACAGTTGGTCACAATCCTATTTGGACAAGGCCTCTTTGGAAGTGTTCCTTTCTGAATTTTGATAGACATTTCTTAGGTTTTTAAGTAATATTGACTAATTTTGTACAAGTAGGTAAAAGCAGTGGCAGCAGTATGTTGATAATTAAAACCTACATGAAACATTACCTACATGACAACTTTTTGTCCTATGGTCAGTGAAGCCATGTTAGGCCGTCCCGGAGTTGTCTTACAGTATGTTATAATAGACTGTAATCAGAACTTTCAGGCAAATCATTTTCTACTTTCAGCCTCAAAGATTAGAAGAAGAGCAATGTGCCAAATCGGATCTTGTAGAAATGTTATTCACAGATGATTGAAACTAGGGTCCATATACACAGACGGTGTTTCAACAAACTAGATACAAATGTACTTCGATGATTCAAGATCAGTAACAACATAATTTATAATCAGAAACATTTTTTTCCCAATCATGTACAATTTGGAGCAGGTATTTTCCAAAGAAAAAACAATCAAACTATTTTAAGATTTATGTTTTTGAACTGCAAGACTTTTTATGAATGTTTTACAAAATGTGTACCATTAGAACAGTGTTCTGTCAAAAGGCTAACTAAATTCATCTTGGTAGATATGACATTGTGTGCCACCCTCTGAAGCTTGAAGTGCTTTAGTAGGGGCTAACAGTCCTTTTCATTTATAGTGAAGTCAATTGAAATATAGTTATTATACCGATGAAATTTTAGCAATCATTAGCTAATGAAATATAGAGTTTCTGTGTTGTTTTCAGATTTACTTTAGAAAGCTAGTATTATAAACAGGCAAATAAATGCATGGCAATCCATGCTAAATGTATTTTATTTTGTAATTTATGTGAAACGAAAGCTGTGTGTATTAAAAATGTTAAGGTATATAATTTTAAAACATTGTAGTATGTTATACTAATACAGTAAACTCAAAATATAACTACTCCAGATATAGCAAAAAACTGGATATAAGGAACATATTTTGGCGGCCTGAATTTGTTTCTTTATTCATTTTATATCAAAATGATATACAGATATAACAAACTCCAGATATAAGGAACACATTTAAAAGGTAACAAGGAGTTGGTTATATAAACGGAGTTTACTGTACATCACAATCATGTCACATTCTGTTAGAAGGTGCTGTGACATCCTAAATAGCTGCCATGGACACTTTGATTATTAGTAACAACTTTAAAGTTTCACTATTAACACCATTCAACATCAAGACCAGACATTTCACAACAGAATGGTCAGTTTCATAGAAAAAGGTCTTGATTGCAAGACTGACTCAAAGATATGATCATTTTTCAACTGTTTCATTGATGGTTTTGATATTAGAACCCTATTGTATTACCAAAACAGATGTCAAACAGCACAATTTAACATTATTTGCACAAGATTCCCAAAATTGCTTTTAAGATTGAAAGTACGCACTACAACTACATGTATATAGAGCAGTATTAGTAACGCGGTGGCTATATAGGAATCGCTCATGCTGTCCCATCTTTCTCAAAGATAAGTATTACTCAGAATCTACAAGCATTTAAGATTTTTACCAAACTTGTTCTGTAGCATCCTTGCAGCGTCCCCTTCCGAAAAACAGGAAATGATTCTGGTCCAATGCACACAAGGGGCTGCTGTTACTGACTTCAGAACAAGATGGCCCTGTAAATGGCTACCATGGTTATCAATAGCAGAAAGGGTAAATTTTTGTGTTCTGATTTTAAACTCGCTATGCAGAGGTCCACTACAAAATGCTATAATTCGAACATCTAAGCTCTGGGCCTAGTGGCTCTAGACAAGATCTTTTAAGGTTTCCCTGTATAAGCCTATGTTAAAGTGACCCCAAGCAAGCCAAGTTAAGGTCAATTTTGACATGGGGGTTATGATTTGAACAATCTTGGTAGAGGTCAACATGGCAATACCACATGCCAAATATCTAAGCTCTAGGCCTTGTGGTTTCAGAAATAAAGATTTTTAAGTTTTTCCTGTATAATCCAATGTAAAATCAAGTGACACCCCAGGCAGGGTTAATTTCGACCCGGATGTCATGATTTGAACATTGAACAATCTTGGTAAAAAACACCAGAAAATTACAAAAGAGGTACTACACGTCAAACACCAGTCTAGGTTTATGAAATTTATTTAATCAACTACTTTCAGCCGTTATATGGCCTTCATCAGGAATCTTGGTAAAAGTTTACTAGGCAATGCTACTTGCCAAATATCTAAGCTATAGGTCTTGGGGCTTTCACAGACTTTTAAAGTTTTCCCTTCTTAAAGCCTATGTAAAAAGGCAGGGTCATAATTTTGAATAATCTTGGTAGAGGTTCACTAAACAATGCAACATGCCAAATATTTAAGCTCTGGGCCTTCCTGTTCTTCAGCAGATTTTTTTTTCTGTTGCCATGGCAACTAGAGTTCAGCATGGAATGGAATAATTTGAAGAACTATTATAGGGCTTCATGTAAGGAACATCCCTGCCAAGTTTGATCAATATTGGCCTAGTGGTTAGAGATGTCATTTGAAGGCAAATGTGAACGGACCACATACTATCAACGGTGAGCAATCCCAATAGCTCACTCCGGCATTGTGTGCCAGTGAGCTAAAAATCTTTGAATACTGTACAATTTGGTACTGCATTACAGTAATTTAGAGTACGGTACTTCAGGACTCGTATATTATGGAGTACTCCAGTATTAACTAGAAGTATCGAGTACTACAGTACCATACAGGCCTGTGTATAAGCCGGGATATTAATCACTTCCAATGAAAGCTCTAGTTTTCAATGATACTGCAAATATAATTTTTTTTCATGAAAAATTAACACATGAATACAAAAAGAAAGGCATGTGTTAACTTTGTTCAAGTCATTATTCCAGCAGTAATAGTGCAACTTTATCTAAGAAAATTCAAAGTGATTACTTATAGGCTTGAAGCCTTATTTTTAGCTCACTGGAGCATGCAGCGAGCTTTTGTGGTAGCTAAACTTTGCTGTCAATTCATTATCAATTGCTTCAAGCAACATTTCCTCGAAGACCCCTGGCAATGGTTGTTTATCAAAACTACAGAAATCTGGTTGGCATACAACCAAAAGAAAAATCTTTTAAAGCCTTCTTGTCTGAAATTGTTAGTGAGAATTAGGTTTGGTACAGATGATCAGCTTACAACACTACTAAAGTTGTCAAACTGAAAGATCCTTTGAAGTGTGACTACCAGTTGGTTTGCCTTACATGATTAATATGAAAACTTGTAAAATCTGCTTGAAAACCTGTGGTAACCAATTATCATGGAATGGCACTCAATAAGAATTATTTATAGAAAATATACCCTTTGAGAAACTAGACCATCAGAAGTCGAGTTGCAAGTTATACACAAATTCAATGAGCTATTGTCTGTCATCCATTAAAGATGTCATTGAAAGGATATTTATTCCGATACTAAATAGGTATATTAGTAAGTCTCTCAAAGTGCTCAATGCAGGATTCTAGGTAAAGTTTTCTTGTAGTCCTCTACAAATAATGTACCTTGGGTCAAAGTTGGAAGATTTTATTTTACCCCACAATTATTGCTACCTGTATATACATTTTATAGAAGTACCTTCACATCCATGTTGTGTTCAATGAAACTCCACGAGAATCTTCAGGTACAAGATAATTATTCACATTTCACGAGTATGTTCTAGTTGCACGATTTGTTCCCAGGACTTTTGGCCATCTTGGTACTCAAGCTTTCCTTAGTTTCATTGAATTTCACTCAGTGGTTGTTGAGAAAGGTGGACAAAAGAAATTACAAAGGGCCATAATTACCTGTACTTAGCCAGAACATGCTTTTAAAGTGCAATCTCTTCTCTTGGCGTACTGAAGTGTCACAAAGTAAATGCCCATTTCAATTGTATATCAGTGATTTGTACAGGTGGACAGTACCTAACCATCTTTCCTGAGAATGTCCAGTATTAGAACCTGGTCCATTGTAAGAAACTCCCAACTTTCCCAAATAAAGGGGCATGGCCGGTAGCTGGTTTGCTTCAGATTCCAGCCAGTGGTTGCCAAGATATGGAGCGGAGACAAGTCAGCAACTACTTACTTCTCCTTGGGGAGCAGAATATATCGAAATTTGCTAGATTTGATTAGCAAAAAGATTGGTGCAATTATTTGCAATAGGCAGCATCCAACTGTGTTACCAATGCTTGTTTTATGGAGTTACGATGTTTTTTTGTCAAGTATTTACATTACATTCATATTCCACTTGCTTGTTTTTGTGACAGAAACATCCAACAGAAAATGATGCCAGACTTGAACATACCAGAAAGCGCTTACGAGGTTTATTGCATGTTGTTTATATATAGCTCAGATAAGGTAAATTAGGAGGCATTTACACAGAGTCTTTTCAAAACGACAGTACAATTTTATTTCTTAAAGCCAAAATCACGGAAAAATACAAGCACATTTCTTAGACTCTATTGAAGAAAGACAAACAAGAACAAAGTTTTTTTATTACAAAATGTAATGACACAATAAAATTAAACACTACATTGTTCAAAGTGGACCACAATACTGATATATTCAAACGGTGCATCAATAAAAAAGGCTGCATGTATGGCAGTAATTTACGTTCTTAAAACTTTACCCTGCTCAATTTCTTAATGAACTTTTTCTCTTTCAATTTGTTACCATTAACAATAGTTGTTATACGAGGTGACTGCCAAAAATAGACTTACCGAAAGCGTGCAGATCATGACTTGAAAACACAAACGTGCAGTTTGATCATGATCTTCAGTCTCTAAAGGCAGGATCATTTGCTGCCTGCAGGGGGAACGCGATATTTGAAAAACTGATATTCAACTTCTTATATTATTTATGAACAACTTAAGTGTATCATGCTGTCGAGTTAACAGGTATTTCTTCTATACATATTTCTGGTTATTCTTCAGCAAAAAAACACAGATGAAAA
>JAUMHA010394375.1:0-11628 GCA_032359765.1 Saxidomus gigantea
TTATAAATCTTAATCTATATAAACTTAATTCTACTGTAATATATGTATCGAACATTTAAATGTATGTATACATGTAATGTAGATGCATGTATCTGATAATGATGTGTTTATATAATATGTTTTGTATATGGGATGTGCTCTTGGTATATGGGATGTGCTCTCCCTACGAGGAGGTAATAAAAGATATATATCCATATATCTATCCCCTAATAATCAACATCCGGATTAAACCAATTTATGTCGCAATAAAATGTGTGGTAACATCGATGATGAAAGTTTATAGATTCCATATGTATTTTTTTTAAAAAGCAAAGGGTAATTGTGTCAAATTGAAAATGCAATCTTGAAAATTAATCCGGACCGGGGTATAATTAAATATTTAATACTAGTAAACACTAACAGGTACATGTAGACATCTACGACGAGAACTTACAGTGAATCAGACTTCAAAGAGCAAAGATGTGGAAAGCCGATTGCAATGCTGTGAACGGGGAATGGTGTAGACGTGAACGCAAAGAAAAATATGAAACAATCAGTCATCATATCAGGAAGGAAAAAAAAAAAGAGTATGTCAACTAACATTCAAAATGTCATAGTTTATTTCGTTTGTCGATAATAATACAGTAACTGTTAAATCACATCAAATAGTTAACAATCAACAACGAAATTGGACGGCTGTTCTTAATGTATATGTTTTACTTTCTCAATCTAAGTTTATACATAAGCAATTTAGATAAGAGAAAGCCATGCGGCAATTCACTGAAAAATTGGGACTATTAAAGCTGAAATAATACCTGCAGTCTGCCAGGTGTATGTTTCGTAGAAGGTTTATATGTTTACATAGGAAAACAGACCAAAATGCAGGTTTTTTATGTTTTCATGAAGTCATAAGGTACTGAAATTGCTGTCTAAATTCTCTGAATATCCTTTTGTACGTTGTATTAATGGAAATATTCCATGAACGTATCATTGTCATATACCTGTAGAACATTCAAATGCAAAATAAAAACTGCTCAAGGGTGTATACAAAACTATGAAGTTAATTAAGCTCAAATATCATAAAACCTTAAATTTTACTCGGTCACCTTAAATCAACTGCCAGTGAGAAAAATCGACATGGTACTGGTATTTTTGGAGTGATTAGCTCTTGGTCTCAACCCAAACTAAAAACCTGAAACTGCAAAACTGAGGAGCAGCCGTTACACTAACCTTTGCACCACTAATATTCAATACTGTGACTGTGTATCTTTTCAATTCCATACTGTTTAGGAAACAGTTGATACTGCCTAAAATGTTTGTATTGCAAGTTAAAACAGGTGAACATACGAAATGGAATGGACGGAAGCTTATGTATCAGCAGCTGTACAAACAAATGTCAACAACAACTATATACTTTTTATATTACATAATACAATTGTAAATTATAACTTCTATAAAAACACGTATCACAGCCATCATATATGTAGATCTGAATAAAGCCCTCAAACATGTATATTTCTGAAATAAGCTCTTCCTGCTTGTGTGTTCAAAGTGCTTATTGCTAAAATATAGTAATCAAAGGGTTCAAACTCTATAAATAAACATCAATTGAACTTCATTAAATCAATATAACATAAAGTAGAGGGAACATGTATAAATTTGCTTGTACATGTAATACTTGTTTAGAATACTATATGTCAACATATGTCAAGCCTTCAGTGTTGCTGGATATCAAAACATATTAACATGCATTTTTTCACAAAGTTACGCACTTATATTCTATAAATGGTATGCTAAAGACTAATTGGAATAGCCTTTATAATTTATTACTGCAAATACAAAAATGACACAATTGCAATGTTTTAAATTACTATCAAATTTCATATAGAACTCAAAAGTGAAAATAACACAACACTTTTTTGAATCACAGAATAGTTAAAATATCCATCCTTCGAAATGCATAATTTGCATGCTACGAGTGAATAGCCACAGTATACACGTAAGTCTCTGTATTTCAATGCTACAATCCTGTTACTTTGCATAATCATTTTTTCACATTAATTAATATTTTAATAACATTCAATGTAATGAAAACACTATTAAATACACAAGAATTATCAATATTTTGTTTTGAACTTTATTACACTATCAATATCTTGTTTTGAACTTTACTATGAAAACAAATATCAACCAACAACTTTGTCTGTCAACAACTGTCCATAAATTATTTATTGTCTGTATTTACAGTTTTGGTCCCTTACTGGTTGACGTGGTGCCACTTCTTTTTGGCAGAGCAATAAATCTTGGTCTAGCTGTAATATTGAACTCTCCTTCCAAGGCCTCTGTTAGCACATTTAGCAGTGTGTTCTCAATGACGCCTTCAACAGCATTACCAAACTCTGGCAGTCTGAAATGATCAGATATATTTTGAAACATCATTGAACCTTCACTACATGTTATTGTTAAATATATTTGTAACAGAAATGTACCTGAATTATGAAAACTAAAGTTAAGAAGGATCAAAATTTTGTTTGCTTTTCATATCTGTTATTTTCATTTGACTAGAACATATGGGTATTAAAGTATTGTATGTGTAAATGTTTATTATGATGTATAAAACGTTGTTAAACATTTTGATGCGATTATATGAAAAGGTTGTATTTTTCTTAGTAACTAGATTCTATGTTATTTTTTTACAATCAGGAAAAACTGAGTGGAATACTTTCAACTCTTCTTTTAATCCTAAATGACCTTAACATTTAGATTTATATGACGGTAATTTCCCAGTCTAACACTGTAACATCTAACAAAGGAAAATCCAATGCATCAATAAAGGAACCAAGCAAAAACAATCCAAATGAAGCAAAAGAACAACATTTGACAAATCTACTGGCAATTGGGCTATCAATGGCAATTTCTCTGGCAAAAAAATATTCTTTTATACTGCACGTATTTAGTTTCAGTTACATGTACATGTATATACATGTACATTCAAGGAGTAAACCAACAAGTATTCAAAAGTAGTGCATTCAGTAGTAGGCCGAAGGGTTTGCAACATTATTTTTATCCGCTGTCCACAACTGCTAATGACCGACTCTGCCATTCGGGCATTATAAAAAGCAGAATGTGACAAAAACAAGCTGATTGGCTGAATTGTGCTTCTATTTAGAGTCACATTTCTGATGCGATGAAATTTTGTTAAACAATACTGGTATGATCTTATAATATCATATCATTTGTGCAAAATCAACTGAAATCCCATCCCTCTAGGGGCCTCATTTTTAAATGGATTGTACCTATTTTGTGAATTTCAATGAACATCAAATAGATGATTGTTTGTATCACATAAAATTAAATTCTGACATCTGGTATTATAATAAAATATACCAAAAACTTCAAAGGGGTATTGAGCAATCCTGCTGAAACTTGGCGGGCTACAATTCCATGTAGTAGTCACCATTTCTAACAAGTTTATTTTAAATGACCCAAACCATGTTCTAACGGACAGACGGACAACTGCAAATTAGTATCCCTCTTCTTTCTTTTACTGATGACTGAGTTGAAAGATACATGTACATAATTTTACAGCTTGTTTTCAGGAAACTTATAGCCTATATATATGCCTATAGCTTTACATAAAATGGAGTCAGGGAACCATAACAATCGAAACTTGTTTACAAAGATTTTGTTTTCTTCAAACATAATACAATTTAAAAGAGAAAAATATATGCAAGCAATCAAACATATTCAAACATTTGCATAAAACTGAAATTGTTTTCTTACTGAGGCATTAGCTTCCTAAATAAAATGCAAAAAGAATATATTGGAATAAATCGAAGTCTATACTTAATTTTTATTAAAACTGACACAATCTATATACAGTTATGGTGACTTACAAAACAGATGGTTTGTATAATCAATAAACTGGTCTTGGCAGAAAATTCTGCTGTGGCAAACACATGTACACGGTGGGGAATCACATGATCAAAATAATCTCTAAACAAAAGTAAATATATAAAAATGTTAAAACATAATGAATGCCGTTCAGCTATGAATATAAAAAGTAACCTATCTTACGACAACATAACCATATTCTAGAACTACTCAGGTCTCAATAACAATCACCTTCTGATTGTGCTGAACACTTACAAAATGAATTAGTTCAGTGTTCTGAAGTGTTAAACACAATCGGAATGAGACCATGACTGAGACCTGTGTAGTTCTAGAATACGTTAATGTTGCCATATGATAGGCTACATTTCATATTTAAAGCTAAACAGCTTTCATTATTTTTAAACTTTTTTCATAGATTTACTTTTGCTAGAGATTATTTTTATCATGTGATATCCCATTGTGTGTAAGGACCATGAAAAAAGTGTTGGTAGAGGAAATATGTTTTACTCATATTGACTTGACCAGGGAGTAAGTTTTTTTAAATTGATATATTAACAGCTATCCCTTTTACCATACAAGCAGTATTGTAATAATAACATCATCTTGTAAGTAACTGAATTTACCCACTGTACCTTAGAAACATTTCAATGTTAAAAAAGGAAGGTACATATAAGTATATATATTTTCTCCCTTAATGAAATGATAACAAGATTTGTGAAACTTACTTTTTCATTTCTTGTTTTTGCTTTAGTCTTTGTTCCTCTTGTTTCACCCTTTTCATGTCTGCTTTTGTGTATCGAGGAGTACTTGTCTTAGATGATTCACCTGTTATCTCAGTGACCTGTAACAACAATATGAACCTGGTGAAATCTTTGTTATTTATTTAAAAGTTATATTACCCTTCAAAATTTCCATATTGAGTTATTGTCAAGAAAGAGGCTGCAAAACACAGTAAATGCTTTGAAAACATGTAAATGATGAGTTATAACAAGTTGTTTCTCTTATTTACAGATATAGATTAAAATATACCTAACAGAAAACGTGGATTCTCATTTTTTGACTAGGATAGTCAAAAAATATTTTAACTGGCTTTCTCTATAATCAATGGGAATAAAACTTTGATACAGATTCATATATTTAGTTATAACTTGGGCAATGTTCATATTTAAAGTAGTCTAAATCAGTTAAAAAGTTTCTTCCTTAAAATTACAATTGTCACCTTGAAAGGTAATATCACTTTAACACTGTAACATTCACTTTTAAAGCAAAATTATAGCTGACATAAGGGATTACATGTATATTTTTTATGACAAGTGTTCTGTTTGGGTCTGACAATGACCAAAACCCAACAAGCATTGCTTCTGAACTGGAATTCAAAAGCTATTTTTCTTTCCAAAAACCTATTTCTCTAAAGAAAAGGCAAACTCACCTTGCTTCTATGGGAGGCAGCTGAAACAGAATTATTCTTAGACTTCTTTTTAGTTGATGTAACTGAGCTCACTGATGTGGCCGGACTGGTCACTCTTTCTGTAGTGTCTTCTGTTACTAGTTCTGTAGTCGCCTCGACAGGTGACCCTGGTGGTGGGGACGGGGAGCCAGGTGGCGCTTCAAGCATCTTACGATCACCAAGCTGAGCAAAAACTGGAATTGGATCCTTCATGACCTTGACCACTGACTCATGGAAACTTGTGTCATCAAGCAATCCCCTAAAGATACATAATCAAAGCACTGAAAGGCTGAAGGACACATATATATACAAAACTGATAATATAAGTTACAATTTGGAAAATTTAACAATTTCAGGGTTGGTTGCATTATCAAATCACAAACATGCCCGACACAATCAGCAAATATCAGAGACCTAATGTATTTCTGTTTCAATTAATGCCTTTTATGTAAATTTGAGATTTAAATTATTTCAATTTCAATTAATGACTCATTAATTAATGATATGCTTCTTAGGTTTCTTACAAGTAATCAAGTCAAAGGAAGGAATTTTAGAGGTTGCAGGTGGATTCAAACCTGTGGCCTCCTGGTTGAAGCACTCTACCCTAACACCATGATCTCTCCCTTTATGCTTTTTTAGTTATGATTATACAAGTTGCAGTGATTAGTAATCAAGCCAAAGGAAGGAATTGTAGAGGTTGTTGGTAGATTAAAAATTTAGGCCTCTTGTTTGAATGATATACTAACACCATGACCTCTTCTTTATGCTGTTTAGTAATGATTATATATATCAGTGAAAGTGATTACCTTAGCACATTAGCCATTACACCTGAAATGACATCTGACTCGGCATGAAGGCACGGTATAAATTTCGGTCGCTCTGTCTCATGTTTGTGTTCCGCTTTAGACTTATCCATCTGGCTGTCTCTCTCACTTAGACATCTAGATACAAATGTTTGTATGTTGTACATTAACACTATATAGTTATGTGCTTAACCTGTTAAACTTATCACAAAGTTGATAAAATTGATCATTGCAAGAAAACTTTATTGCAAAAACAGTGATAAAATTGCATAATTTCAGTAGCAAGATTTCTATACTTGTTTGGCTTCTGTTCTACCTTTTTCAGTAAGTCAATGAAAGTAAAAACACAAAGAAATGTGATCAAGGTGGCAGTGTAGACTGTGAACAGAGAAACTGAAAAAGCATGATGAAAAGAAAGAGAGACCCAAACTGATAACTACCCAAAAGAGTCAATGGTTCATGTGTAAAAATTACCTCCAACGCTTACTATAGTTCGAGGAGTCAAAGAAGTTTTTGTATCAATAACCAATCAGAAACTGCTATTATTCAAATTCTGAACTCGTAAACAGTTCAACAGTGAAAATGCACTTTGTATATGCATCAAAATGTAGCAACTATCAATTAAGGTTGGAGTTATAGAACTAATCTTGTACATGTACTGTACCTGTCAACATAAAATTTCTTATAATCCTCCGGGAAGTTGGTCTGGAAAGCACGTATGTCATGAGTTCTTGCAGTGAGACCAAGGTGAAGTAAGAACGGAGTCGGTGGCTCTGGCTTCTCCCATAACGCATCTTCCTTTCTTCGTACACGCTCGCATTCTTCCTTCTCCTCGTCTGGTGACAGTTTACTAATCGGTGGTAAAGTCTGTCCAACAGAAAAAGATGGTGTAATAAACACTTCACAAGTTGGTATAGCTACACACTTATTGAGAGATTTCATGAATAATATACAAATACTTTCTTGTGTGAATCTTTCTTTGCTAAAATTTGTCTCAAGACAAAGATGTATTGACATATTTAAAAGACTGAGCATGAGAGCGGGATACTTTAAATAGAGAAGTAGGAAATTTCGCAAAAATAGCGAAAATCAAATCATCAAGAATATTACTTAATTTACAGTTATATACACAGATTTATTCTCAAGAATATACCCTATATCTAGTCAGGTCAGCTGACTCCATGCTTCTTGCTCCCTCCTCCATAGTCCTCAGTCGAGATGGTGGTCTGTCCTGAAAGTTATCACACAAAGTTACTTCCAAGCAACTGCAACTTTATTTCAAACATATTTGTATTCACACCCATCTTGCATTAACTTATGGATATAACTGCATAACATTATTGCATTTACCCTCTTGGTATGCATCGCACAGAGTATGCACAGAGAGTCAAAACAGAAACAAGATTTAAGTATATAGTCCAGTATGTTATGACCCTAATCAATAATTAACCAGGGTTATGGCCTCAAAAAGTGGTTACTGTTGTGACAGAGAATCTTATTTTTTTCAATATCCTTGTAAAAAATACTGCCCTTTATTTAGAGCATGTATGTTTAATTAAAAAAGCAACATAAGAAATGTCTTTCGTACAAATAATAGTGAATGTAACCGGCAAGATATCATTCTTGGTTTTATAAGAGCTTTAAATGATTTTAAATCCAAAGTGTTGATGGTTTAACAAAAGCGGTGTGTGTCTTATAACATTACATTAACACTACTCACTGTGACTTCAGGACTGCCGATTCTTTTATCTGCATCTAAATCATTCTCTGTGATGGTGAACTCGTACTTCTGCCTCTTCCTCTCCGTGTCCCACTCGTTCAATCTCTCACGATACTCTCCGTACTCTACCTGGTCTGTCACCTGGTTACAAAAACAGTTTCTACCTATTAGTGGTCTTTTTCTTAAACCATGTAAATCTTTCATAATTATACGTTTTCAATTTCGATGTTAGAGTTTCATAGAAAAGTGATTTAACATTATATTCTTTCTTTATACTACAAGCTCTTAACTTACATTGTACAAATTCAAAATTCAAACTTTACATATAAAAAGATAAAAGACTATCTGAAACAGATTTTTTCCTCTATTGAAACTTCCAGCACTATTTAACAACCTTCATGCTCTGAAAAGTTTGTAACATGTATAAGAACATAAAATACCTTATATTTGACTTTGTGCAGTTAGTGATGATAAAACTGTTAAAAACCTAAAAATAGATTACCTCACAGACAAGGTCAAGGTCATAGAACGATGGCTGACCACAGGCAATGAAGATGACTCGGCACATTTTGCTCTCTCCAGGACTGAGGTAACCTCTAACTGGAGCTATTGACAAATACTGGAAAAAGAAAAAAAGAGTGTTAGAAATGAACATTGGTGCTTAGTTTGTGTAATATATTTATTGAATGCTTTCTCACATTAATAGCCAACCCAGATGTTTGCTCTACACTGACAACCATTCAGAAGCCTCTAATAAAATGCTTAGTAAGTGGGTATTGTGTTCATAGTTTGGCCAAGAGTGAACTTACATGATCCATCAAACACAGTCAGTCAATAGTTTTCACTATCTATCTTTAAGTTTAATGCAATACAATCTATACATGTAACTCATTCTGCTATGATATTGTCTATCACACTGTCTTCAAATTAATATTCTTTTGAGAGTCACGACTCCATCATTATATTACGTAGTTGAGAATTACTCTATTGTGTGATCTCTTCACAGATTGAGATCTCTCTTGATGTCTACAGAGCTTTAGACCAAGTAGAAAGAAAGTGACAAAAATGGAGTTGTTTTTGACAAGGACAGAACAAAATCAATGTAACCCATACTAAAGAACTGGCTTTGCAAAATATTTTATATATATGGTTTTATCATTTAATTGAAAAGCAGTATTACTTTGACATAATTATCTTTTACAAGGAAAGTTCATTTTACTGTTAGAAGAAGTGCATACCAGCAAACACTAACCTGGCTATCAGTCGGACATGTGACATGCCATTCAAATGTGACAGATCTATTTTTAGATCTGTTAGTGATGAATAACATCCTTCTTCCACGGCAGAACAACGGAAGGTTTCCAAATGATATCCTTTCTTGTGTCAGGAATGCAAGCTGGGGGAAGAAATGCAGAAATTTAAAAATATTGAATGTGATTTAAAATGGCAGAAAATTTGATTATTTTGACAGCTTTATGTAGCTACATGGACATTTGTATATTTTTTAAAGAGAAAATAATAAACAAAAGGTAAAGTTGTAAATTTTATAATATTGTTTTTGTGTACAGTTTGAGGGTTTTGGTTAACATATAATCAGCAGTGCATCAAAAGCAATGTAAGGAAAGTAAGTATATAAAAAAAAAGGAAATTCATTCTCATAAACAATAAATTGTATATCAAACAAAAATGATGGGTGTTGATATTTTAACAACCAAAACTTCAGAATCGATGTAAGCAAATAATTGTTAAAAGTTTCCACTGTATTGAACTGAAGCCTTATTAAGTGAACAGTAATATTTCATAGAACTTGTTACCAACCTGTCCAGGTACTGGTACACTCTGTACCCCTGGTACTCCCGTCAGATCTTGTTGGTCAGTCATCGGCATGGTATCTCCCATGATCCTCTTGTCGTAACCAACTCCCGTAAATGTCACGATGGCGGTGTCACCATTATGTACATGTATAGGAACATCAACCTGCCATGAAGAAACACAAGATATTCTTAACTGGTCTCCAGTATGCAAGTAGCGCAAGCGATAAATTTCAATGGTTGCTTATAACTTTGTTACAACATATTGTTACCATCCTTACATTGTAATAAAATGTATCCTCGTTTTCAAACCAGGATTAGATTCAGTGTAAAAAGACCACTCTATAATTTTCTGGGTTTTGATTTGCTAATTTCAGTAATTATTTCAGACTTCTGATTGGTTTTCACTTCTGATCAATCAGCTAACTGGGATTTAGAGACGTAAGGCCCAGTTCTAAAAATAACTTTAATTAGAATTTTAACTCAGGACTTTCCAATGGTACAAAACTAGTCCATACCTTCAAAAGGTTTTGTGTAAAAAGTGTAAGGAAACACCAGCATGGCATAAAAATCATGTTTAGTGCATGTATAAACAAATGCACTGTAAATTTTAAAATCTTACATTAAACATATGAAATGACATAAACAAACCATGTAGGTCTTGGCCTCAATAGGTGAAAACCTCCATTCTATATTTAGGGTGCGTCCTGGCGGGATCTCTCCTGTTGGGTTCAAACATTCAAAGACTGGCTGATCAAAGTTCTCCTGTTTAACAAGCTCTAAGGGTGTAAGGTCAAACTGGTATCGAACCGGTAAGGCACCTCCATTATACAGCTCATATACCTGGTGTAAGAATTGTTGTACAACAAGACATTAGTAACAGAGTTGGACAAAAAGCACTCTGGAGAAACAGAAGTTACAGGCTACAGCATATCACATACACATGTACCATATTCACCATTTCGTCTGTGGCATATATGTGTTTTTAATGTCTATAATTTAGAAGGACACACCTGTGTAAACTGATACATCGATAAATGATATATGAATGATACATGGATAGATATCACATGAAAATATGCACCACTAAATGGCATAAAGCATTGCAAATGCTTTTGAAGGTAGTGTCATTTCAAATTATTTTAAGTAAAAATTCATAGATTTATTTTCCATAAAAAAATGTTAGTACCAATATACATGTATTAATTTTAGGCCTCAATGACATTGAATGTAATGTTTGAGACCTGTATAATGTTGTTCGGTAGAAGTTTATCTTTTTCCAAAAGTTTACCTAAACTTTGAACGAGCGAACAGCTTTAAGGTAACAATTAAGAAAAGAAAGTGTTACCTGTATAGGACTAATCTTCTCTCCAACAGGGACTGGTGTAAACATGTGCTTGCTGGACGGGAAATGAATGTAATGTCTGTCTGGATCTGCTGTAACACCGATGAAATTCAGCTGTAAAATAGATGATTATACATGTTTGATTACTTTTTCAATATACAATGTGTATTTCCTACACAGTTTTGAATATGTATATGATTTTAATGAAAAGCTACTATGGAAATAATTGGGCTTTAGTGCCTTCTTTTTCTTTATCCTTGTTGTTGATTATATGTCATGCATATTGCATGTGCTATATGGTATATTATCTATCTTACCGAAATAAATCTATCTACAATGTATCTATAAAGTGATATTTGAATTGACTATCAAAATTCATTAAATTATCAGATACATATTTATATCTCTGCTACATATGTAGCTACAAATCATACATGAACTGTTTACCTAACACTGATAAACACTTCTGATTGATTACAACATGTAGTGTACTGTATAGGTTACTGTTAAATAAACAGGGACGCTGACAATACTGTACAGTCATGTAGATAGACAAGATGCCCACGTGCAACATGTCGAGCCCGCCATATGTCAAAAGGGCTAACTCCTTACCAAGTAGAGATGGGTCA
>JAUMHA010394419.1:0-11627 GCA_032359765.1 Saxidomus gigantea
AAATAACACTCATTGGACTTTTCTTTATTGTAATTTCACATGCAAGTTTTTGTTTTTCGTAATGGAGATACAGGTTTGCAAATTTACATTGGTTATCAGGGTCAGTAAAAAAGAACATAGCATAAGCATTTGGTATCAAGAACACCAGGGTCTAGGAGAATTTTGTCACAAAATAATAGATTTGATAAGAGTAGGCACTCTGTCCCAATTTCTTTATACTTTTCAGTATAGAATTACAGTGGTCAAGATGCAGCAAATAAAGTGTGTCTTTGGGTACAGCATATACAACGCAAAAAACAGATTTCATTGTCTCACACATATTTGAAAAAAAAAATTGTTCTGTTGTTAAAGGGACATACCCTAAAACTTATGTCAAACTAAATAACCTCCAATACATAAATAATAGAATCTTTGGAAGTATTATAACTTAACCTTAAAGTTTCAGCTATGTATTCCCAGTCATTATCGATAAAATCAGCGGTTTCTAATATACTGCAATACTGTAAACCATTCAATAATCTATGTAGAGTTGTTGTACAATTAATGGGTGGGTGCTTTTTATTACAGAAAGCCTCTATATTGATTAATTGTGGTAAAATGAGGCATTTTTCACCATAGGTTCTTCTTTGAAATTGTATTTATTTATCATTTTACATTCATTGAACACATAATCTATGTTTCGAGAATATGATCTGCTAGATGTAGGGAGTGCCTCTTTAAAAGCTTGGAATTGTCTAATATGTAAATGTTTTATTTTACAGAGGTCAGTAGCTGGAAGGTCTGTCCTAAGTCTGATACAGAGTGACACCTCTATCAGAAGTTCAGACGAATTCGAGAAACCACCAAGGCCTCCCATGAGGAAATCCGTGTCTGCTGGAATGATACGCAATAAAAAATCAACAAAGGGTAGCTTGAAACGTAAAAGTGATGAGGAGGAGGAGGGTTCCAGGAAATCGTTACGAAGAAAGAATTCAAAGTCGGACCTGAAAAACAAAACAGATGAAGAAGATGTTGATGCAGATGATGCCCATTTGAGGAAGCTGCGTAAAAGATCATCTAGATTTGATCTGAAAAAAATTCTTGTTGAGGAGATTGACATTGAAGAGGAAGTTCCAAAACGAACAAGAGCACTTAGTAAAAAGTCGTCCAAGACAGATCTGAAACAAATTGACACGAGCAATGAGGAGAATGACGTTAAAAAGAAATGTCTAAGCAAAAAATCCTCACAGACAAATCTAAATGAGACATTTACTAGTGAAGATAATGAGAAATCCTCATTGAATGAAACATTCACAACGAGTCAGGAAGAGGATTCAGTGGATATGATGGATGGAGGACTTCAGAAGAAAAGGAAATTGTTTAATGTGAAGCAAAGTTTCTTTAACCCCGTGGAATTTGAAGATGGAAATTTGTAGTATGGAACAATGAATGAACTGGTATGGTTTGAATGACAAAATAATGTTGTGTGAATTTTCTGAACTGGAGGGTAGGGGAGTAAAACTGAGAATTCTGTTATGTAATAGCTAGTAATGCTGCCAGACTTGTTTTTACCTTTGAATCACAGTCTGCTTCTGATGTCGTCTGCTTCTGATGTCGTCTGCTTCTGACGGGTCAGAAGTGTTGAATTTTCTTCATAGATACTTGCACAGATGAAAAGTATTTATAACATAGCATCAGGAATCACAACATATTTAACATATGCTTATTTTAGTTGGCAAAGAGTAAACAAGTTAATGTGAGATACTTGGTCATGTCTTTCAATTTTCATGTTACATTGTTGTTTTATGTAGTCATGGGGTGTCATGAAAACCTGTTTCATATATTCTCTTTAAGGAAATTATGCATGTTACTGATTATTTTACTGCAGATATAACTATGTCTGGTTTAGAAATAATAGCAATTTTTACATAGTAAGGCAAGTGGAAAAGGGCAGAGAATCCAGCCAGGGAGAGGTGGCATTGATCAAGCAGTCATGAAAATCTATTTCACATCAGTTTTAGGCTGTTTGTTCCACATGCTGTTTTGTTACTGGAATTACCTCTTTCCATGATCTAGTCCATTAAATTTTGACGGAAATTTCTCAACGCTTCATGTTCGCCAGTCTGCTGGCCTGTAGATGTAAGATGTAAATTATAATTTTTTGCACAGCTCTGTACATCAGTCACAGACGAAGACATCTGGCGGTTCCTTTAGATCAGCTGTCAAGTTTCTGTATTTATTTGCATGATTGGGCTTTGCAGTTAGATTTTATTAAGTATCTTTAAAGTCATAATGTAGTTGAACTTGTGTAATATTATATGCATATTACAGAACAAAAAATATTATCTGCTACAGTTGTTCTATTATTTTCACCAACCTTTATTGCACCAAAAACTCCTTTTTCACAGTTTTTCACTTGCAGATATCACTGTATATTATTAGTTGCCAATTTTGGAGTCTTACACAGAGGGATTTCTCTGTCTTTTACATATCTAGCTACCTGTTTATCCAGATAAGGCTAGAAAGAATTAATGAAAAGGCTCTGGTAACACAAAAAATACAGGGTCAGTAGACTGGAAAAATATTTTAATTTTGCATAGCCAAAACCCGTTGTGCAAAAAATATATTGTTCTTGTACCAAATTTGTTGAAATTATCCCATTTTGGTCACAACTGGTCGCAAAGTTGGAAAACTTCATAGACATATATAAGAAAAAATAGAAGTCTTTGTCTAAACATGCAAGGCTAAAAGCTAGCTGGGATACTTTGTGTGAAGCATTGTCTAGCTGCTGTTATCCAAGATTGTTCAAACTATACCACTAGGATTAAAATCGGCTGCCTTTCATTGGGGGATAACTTGTATAGAGTTGTAAAATTCTTTGTTTGAACAGGGGCATAATGTACAACTCGGATTATGGCAGCAAAATGTTGAAAACGTGCTGAATGTATGTAAAATAATAAGAAAATGCATTTTTCAAGAACATATATTGCAAAAGTTTTGTACGAGATGGGTGCCAAGAGACTTGACAAATGACCAATGTAAAAGGCTGAAACGGTAACCATGTCAAAAAATCATTTGAATAATTTTAATCGGAAGGGGAATGGGTTTTTCAAATGACACTATCAGTGGTGATAAAATGTTTTTGCATCATGCCGAACCTTAGACAAAAGCTCAGTCAAAGTGGAAACGAGCTAGTTCTCCGTCCCTGAAGAAGTTTGAATGTCTCTTTCTGCAGGTAAGGTGGTGTTAGTTTTGTGGGATTTCCATGGAATACTGAATACTCATTTTATACCAAAAGGTAGAATTGTTGCAGTGAAATTGTATTCTGAAGTAAGTCTTTCAAAAACTTTGTGAAAAGGTCAATTTTCTTACGTCCATGGCTAGCACAGAAAAACACCCTCATTCCTTGATACTTACCGAATTGGTATCAAAAAGTAATATTTTCTGACTGCCCCTCCTACATAATTATTAAATATGCAAAGGCAATGTTTAATATTCCGGTACTTCCAACATTCAGTTTCATTTTCAAATGGCAACAAGTACACTGTCATTCATTTGTACGGCATATAATTTTCACATTTTTAACCTTTTTCACATTTATTTCCTACGTTTTACAGGCTTATTTTGACAAATTTCATCAAGCTTACAGAACAGTCGCTAAATCGTGTTTACTTCAATCAAATAAAAATTGATCCGATGTTAACTCGTTTGTGGTAAAAAAGCACAAGCAGATGAACATTTACTTTGGCCCACCAATAAAAGCTTGACCAAATTTCAGCAAATCAAATGCAGCCAAACATCTACAGCTGTAAGAACCCCACCATTCAGCAAACAAGAGGACCACAATGGCACTTTAAAGTAAGAAAGCAGGTCAAAATGTCATAATAAAGGTCAGACATAGAAATTAGCTTGTAAAACTGAACAAATAGCCAAATTTCACCTCTAACTTGAAACAAAAACCTTGGTCAAAGTTCAAGGTAAGTCGGGGTCAAAGTTAAAGTCTGCATTCAAAACTAAATATGGTTAATTTCATTGCTGTAGCTTCAAACACAGAAAGTAGGTCAAGGTAAGCCAAAACAGAAGTTGAAATCTACAAGAAAAGCTGTATACTTGCTACTGCTTATTCCAAGTTATATTTATGTAGCTTCAAAACATAAGGTAGGTCTGAGACAAGAACATTTAATTAAGAACAGTTTCCTGTATATCTCGATGTAAAATCAAGTGAGCCCGGGGAGGGTCAAACTTGGTCCCAAGAGGTATGATTTGAATACTATTAGTACAGAACCTCTAGGCAATGCTACAAGTCAAATATCTAAGATCTGGGCCCTTGTGGCACGGAAATATACATCACTTGGTGTAAAATGTATTCTTCCGTGATTGTGGTCTGAGACAAAACGATTTTAAAATATTTTTATATTTATCTCAAAGTAAAATCATTTGAACAATCCTGGTTGAGGACCATAAGACGATGCTATCTGCCAATTATATGAGCTCTTCTCCTTTTAGTTTCAAGACAATAAGATTTTAAAGAATTTCTTTGTAAAAACCGGTGACCCTGGAGCGAGATCAGCCATGATTTGAACAATCTCAATAGAGGTCAACTACACCATCCTATCCAAATATCTAAGTACTGGGCCTTGTGTTTTTAGAAAAGAAGATTTTTGAAGCAGTCTTATTTTGAAGATCTATCTATATACAAACAAATAATACCGGTTAACGTCCTGGTCACGTGACTGGAACATGTGCTGAAACAACATATATCTGCGCGTTGGCAGGCAAGAATACCCCCACTCACTCGTTTTAGCTGACACTTCAGATTTAGTCACAGAAACCTGTAATATGGATTTAAATCGCATGAAGTGGATCCTTCTAACGACTGAACACCAAACAAATGAATATGTTCCTTTAAACACGGAGGAAAATGGTATTATATTTATTTAGTGACTACGTTTGTGCATCGCGGATAAACATTGGCTACTTGCAATATTCATACCTCAGAGTCAAAATGGCGTGTTGATATTTTGGGACCAACTAATGTATAGATATACCGGATTCCTATCAGTCGGGCGGAAAATGAACATTTTTGTATTTAGTGTAGCAACAAATACTAGTAAACCCATCCAATTTTCACAGGATAAACTTAGGTTCTCTGATGACATTATAAACATGTCAGTTTATCGACTGTGTCCACAGCTTGTTTATAAATGAGGTCAGAAAAGGGGTACAATTTCTCTCTTTAAAGCCACATTATCGGGCACTCAACTTTGTGCAAAGCACTATTCCCAACAAAGATGTTTAGTGCTTGTTTTACTATTTTACATACATGTACGAAAAAACTCAATAAATATAAGTATATTCCATTCAAGATTAACATCATTTAACTTGCATTAACAGGTTATTATAACCTCTGTTATCACGACTCATTTATCAGATTTGGTTAAAAATTATAACTGCACATGTTCGTATTGTTGGGGAGATTTTTTTGATACTGGTAGTCCTTCAAGTTTTGATGAATCTCAATTATCCTTCCTTTCATTGTTCACACAGAACAAACTTTCTGAAAGGGTTATTTTGGACTTTAAACCATTTCAGCTATCCCAGTAAGAGTCCTGGTAACGTCTATATTCTTTCTCCATTTTGACAAGATTTTAATACAACTGGTCCGCCCCCTCAGTACTTTGATTCATTGTAAGCATATACATTGTAATTAGATTTATGATGCAAAAGTATAAGCGATATTTTGTTTCCTTAAAATTATATTTTTCTCTTGTTTATCAAATTTTGATAGCACAAGGAAGGAAAATGTACAGATTACAAAAACGCACAGAAATTGCACAATTCTAAAATGTTTTAAATAGAAATCTACATACTGGATACGATAACAATATGAACATTACGACATATGTACACTTGATCGGAAAATATGAACCGTTTACAGATAAGCTACCAGTAAGTAAATATTTATCTTTACATATACATCGATTGATAAAGAACATGTACACGCGCATTTTCGATCATACGCCTCTTGTTTTCATTTATAACGACATCCAGCTAACATAGGTAAGATTTAATTTTATTACATAACGCTTTACTTCGAAAAAAATGCAGTAAGATGGATTTGTCCCTACGCTTTATTGAGTATGATATGTCACGTTATTACACTAAAATTATTTCGACCCTATATGGATAGTTACCGATGGAAGGGTGGCGCGGTGGTCTAGTTGTTAACGCTCTTTACCAATTTGGAGGCCCCCGGTTCGATTCCCAGCCGGGACACTGAAAATGTCAGAAACACTTTTCACTGTTTACCACCAACCTAGAGATGAACTGATTAGAAACCCAGAGATAGTCAAGCGTGTATCGGTACTATACACCGAGCACGTAAAAGAACCAAGGGGTCTGTTCGTAAAGAGGTAGGGTTTGGTACCCGGATTCCCTTGTATCTGCATCTGTCAGGAGTCTTGGCAGTTTCACCTGAGGAGAAATCCTAGGATCAACCGGGACTAGAAACAAATAAAAAAAACTATGGAGGCTCCCTGGTGATTGTCTATAGACACTGCACTTCCTATACTTCTGCTGCCGCTACTACGACTACGACTACTACTTCGCGTCCCATTATAGAGACACCCCTGTTCCGGTGTACAGCATCGATGCATCGGACCTCGGTATTTTGGTCTAATCCGAAAGGCCATTAGTTATGTTAGTAGAGGTGCGGGGAATCGAACCTGCGATCTCTATATTACAAATCCAGCGTGTTAACCACTAGACCATTGATCCGCTATTTTCATCGCGGTGGCTGACTGACTGATTGGATTTATTTACCTTCGGTACTTTCAATTGCCATATGACCGAGCGGTCTGCAATTTCCAGTCAGTATATATCCGAGTTTTGACCCTGATTCCGCGTGTCCAGCGGTGAAGACAAGCTGCTACTATACGTGTATCACGGCTCATGGCAGTGGCCACCAATGATTTTCTGTAGCTTTCGTGCCAAACCCAAAAAACTACTTACTATTTATAACCAAAGGCGGACCCTGTACAAGAGGGGGCCTTTCCCCTGCGGAACCCCAGTATAAGCAACCCGTTGTCGGTGCTAGAAGGTACTCTTCCGAGTCACATTTTGACAAAATGTTAATTTCCAGTCCAAATGTAGGTCATCCACGCGGTCGATTCGACCTAGGTGTTAGTATACTTGGTCCATAAACGGGCTGTCTGGTGCACGGCTAGAGAATGTAGCCCTGAAAAGGTCCCTAGTGCCTCCCTCAAGCGCAGCCGCATTGCCCGCCACCCTGCATACGTTGCCGAGCGGTAGTTTAGATTCTTTAATATATGTAAAATAATTTTATTCTTTAATATTTTTAACTAATTGTGATAAACAATCATATTTTAATAAATCATAAAAAAAAAATCTAAAGCAGTTATATCGCTGTTACATATCTTATACATATGATATCATAGCTAAAAATCGATATATCAAGAAAATATATTACCTCCCTTTAAAAGCACCAAAAATTCAATATCTAACCAAGATTGACTTTTTTAAACCTCTCCAATACGTTAAGAAGGATATCTTTTCATTAAATACCGTATCATTTTTAAGTGTTTTACTATGCACAATTTATCCAATTAAAGTTTCATTGAGCTATCTGTCTTACTTCGGTGGCATTATACACATGGCCGCCTAAACTAGTTAATAGTCTGATAAAATTTATGTTTTTTTTTCTATATACAATGTACTATATTTCATACCCTGTTTCCAGTCTTTTTATATGGTTCAGTTTTATCACCTGAAATCGGCGCTGGATAGTAGACTGGCTCAAGAACAAAACAAACACTTAAATATTAATCAGTAAAAGAGAGATGTAAGGGTCATGTGACCAGGCTAATGGTTGCCCCGGCCTCCCACCCGTGACAAAGACAACAGCTCATTATCCTCAATAATAAGGCTGGTGGCCTGTTATTTTTAAATTAGTTTTCACGAAATTAATGTTTGAATATTTTCTTATGCAATAAATTAAGACATTTTGAATGCTCGAACATTGAAAGAAAACTTTTGATAAATTACACAAATTGATATATTTTTCTTTATAGTACATTTTCAGTGTGAATACATTTTGAAATCTCAATTCATGTCATTTCATGAACAATGACCGATTTTAAGAAGTATAACCTATCCGAGTTCGAGTTTGTAGCTCGTGAGCAAGAGATGGGCGTTATATATACAGAGCTTTATTTCTTATATTGTTTAGTATACAATTATTAATTTACGAGTAGTTAAACGCCGACTGTTTTTCATACATCCAAAGTCAAATGTATAAATTTAAATAACGTCCGTGCTCAGAAATTTCGTATTTTTCCAGAATTCAAATATTTAGCAGTAATCTTCAATAAAACACTTCCCTTCACATGCAATACCTTGAAAAGAAATGTCACCAGAACTGTATTTCTATTTCCTACTGGTTCCAATATACATGCATTTTCAACCGTATTTCGAGCATGCTTTGTGATTTTATGTCTATGACCATTCATAGTCTATCCCTGCGTCTAGCATGTAGAGAAGTTCTCACTTACTTGAACCAATGTTTACACCACTGGTAAACTACCATGAGATATAAGTCCCGCAAGAGAAAGGAACAAGCTTATTGTAGTAGACAAATAGACAAAGAAAATACATGTAGAGTGGAACACGAGTATATGAAATGGGGTTATTACTGTAGAAATGTAATCCAGGATGCTGGATTTGCTTGAATCGTATGTCGGGTGATACGAGTGCGAAGCGACGAGAGCCAATGCGGCATCTGGATCAAATTTCTGTTATAATGAAGCGTTTTAGCTCACCTGAACACGTTGCGCTCATTGTGAACTTTTAGGATTGTTCGATGTCCGTCGTCCGTCCGTCAAAAATTTGCTTCAAACATCTCATCTGAATCCGCTTGGGCCAATGATGAATAAACTAAGCAGGGATGTTCCTGGCATAGAACTCTAATTAAGTTTGTTCAAAACATACCATTTCATGCAGAACTCTGGATGCCTTGGCAGCCGAAAGAAAAAACTTTTAAAAGCTTCTACTACAAAACCACAAGACATAGAGCTTAGATACTTGGTATGTATCATTGTCTAGATGTCCTCTACTAAGATTGTTCAATCAGAAAACACTTTGAAATCTTCTTCTGCAATACCACGAGGTATAGAACTTAGATATTCAGTTTGTAGCATTATCAAGTAAACCCTTTTGTTTAAATATTGCCCCAGGTTCAAAATTGACATTGCCCGAGGTAACTTGTTTTACATAGATATATATATATATAGGAACAACTTTTAAAACCGCAATGCCTAGAGCTTAGATACTTGGTATGTAACATTGTCTAGTGGACCTCTACCAATTTGTTTAAATCACGTCAACGGGGTCAAAATTGACGCGCCTTAGGGGTCGCTTGTCTGTATATAGAGTTATAGGAAGAACTTAAAAAAATCTTCTTTTGCGAAACTGCGTGGCCGGAAGCATATAGCATTGTCTGGTTGTCCTCTACGAAGTTTGTTAACTATTATGCCTCGGGGGTAAAAATTGACCACGCACATGGGATTACAAGGTTAGACTTATTATGTTCAATAACTCGAGAGGATGTTTTAGACTTCATGAACAAGTTGGTCTTTACCAGCAGGTGACCTCTAGGTCAGACCTATTATGTTCAATAACTTGCGACTAGGCCTATGCTATTCAAACTAGATAGTGAGGTTTTTCTTGACCATTAGATTATCCCTACTGAGTACACAGAGTAAAAACCCGGGGTCAATTGAACTACTGACATACTTTCATGTTTTTGTTAAGTTATAGCAATTGAATTTAAACTACATTGTATATGGACAATTTTGCATGCAAATTTCAACTTTGACAGTAGGTGACCTTGACCTACTGACCTACTTTCAGTTTTTGAAGCTACATCAATGTAATTTGGAGCATACAAACACTCTTGCACGTATATTTAAACACACTGACCATGACCTATATACCAACTTCCCTGTTTTTTAAGCTGCAACAATTAAATTTGACTCATATGCACAGTTTTGAATATAGATTTCAACGTTTACATTTGCTGACCTTGACATTTGGCCTATTTTTTCTTTTTCAAGTTAGAGGGATGAAATTTGGAATATTGCGCAGTTTTGCAAGTTTCCGAAATTCCTATGACTGACTTGAATGATGACCTTTCGACCTTCTTGTTTTAAAGTGCAATGATACTCAGGTGAGCGATACACGGCCATTTTGGCCGTTGGCCGCCATATACGTTTGGGTACTTGCCTACTAATACTTTTGATTTGAAATGAGGTTTAAAGGGAAAGGCAAGTCAGAAAAAAAATTTGACTTTAAATTGAAACAGTTGTTAAGAGGAACACACTGTTGAAGAAATTTCTAAAATCAGAGTATTAAATGTGAAGATATTGAAGATTGAAAATTTCAGAAATGGAGGATTATGGAGGCGGCCGTTTTGAATTTGTGAGGTCATAGTGCTGTAATTAAATATTCATGCAGGTATTACTGCTAAGTTAAAAACAGCAACTTGAAAACATGGTTACCTCTTTGACATTTAATGAATGGTAACACTTTCAGGTGAAAACAATCACGAAACAAGGGTAATATGATCCAAAATAAAGTTAAATAAAAATAAAGGGGCGTGTCTAATAGTACTTCTAATTGCATATTTACTAAATCTTTTATTTCTCATAGCTCGTCTATTTTTTTTTTATCAGATTTCAAAAGTTCTTTCAACGGTGTGGTAATGCTAACAAGCTCTTTAATTTCAGGTTTAACTGTGTTTTGACTTGCGATAGCCTTTAAGTATAAAAAGAAGGAAACTCTCTATTTAGCTTGTTAAGGTAACATCAACAGTTTATAACACATCACTAAATTGTGAAGTCCACGTGCTTGAGTTATGGTTTAAGGTAGAGCGCTATCGCCTTTAGTGGGTGGGGTGCATGGTCATTTTCAATTTTTATTTTTTCCTTTACTGTAAACTGTGTTTCTTTTGGTCGGGATGTCATGATATTGTAGTATACTGACACTAATAATTCATGTAAGGAGAACTATAAATCAGTGAATTATTTTAAAGAACGGATACATTTTGAAACATATTCTTGCTAGTTGACAAAAAAAGACTTAGAGTGACAGATTCAGTGGAATAGAGAAACCAAAACATAGTTTATACCATTATCAACATACCCTTGTTGTAAAAAAGTGTTAACTAACCCATATAAAATACTGCAAGACAGTCTTATTCCTTTTACACATATTTTTCAAATTATGCATTTGATACAGAAAAAAACAAACAAAATTATGTTGATAATGGTGTTAACTATGTTTTAGTGTTATTATTTTTACTGAATCTGTCACTTAGAGTCTTTGTTTGTCAACTAGCAAGACTATGTTTCAAAATGTATCCGTTCTTCATAATAATTCACTTCAATTCAATTTATAGTTCTCTTTACATGAATTATTAGTGTCAGTATACTACAATATTATGACATCCCAACCAAAAGAAACACAGTTTACATGAAAGGAAAAACAAATGAAAAAAAAACATGCACCCCACCCACTAAAGACAATAGTGCTCTACCTTAAACCATAACTCAAGCATGTGGACTTCACAATTT
>JAUMHA010394430.1:0-23839 GCA_032359765.1 Saxidomus gigantea
GTCAAATGCTTAACAACCTAGGCTAGAGCATTAAAATTGAAGAGTTTCGAGTGGAGGTATTTATTAGGAGTCTACTACCTTAACAGTTAGACTTATGGTAATTGGTATGACCTGTATACTGTCGGTATGCTACATGTAACATATATAAACATGAGCTATGTATAGCTTTTGGCCGACTTAATAACAAACAATAAATAACAGGTCACTATATTGGCATTTTGAGCAGAAACGAGACGATATTATGTTCTTCTTGAAAAACATGTATGTTTTATTATTTCATCAACATGTAATCTTCAGAAAAATATATTGGATATATTCGCAAGTTTGGTCTAACGTTACCACTACACCATTTTGTTATACAAGGCTTTCAAAAAAGCGCTTGCTACGCATTAAATAATTTAGTAGCGTAATATTTAAAAAATGCAGAAATAATTAATTTATATGGGAACCGTTTTATTGTTGCTTCGTTCAAAAAACGTTTTTCACTAAACTTAGCAAAGAATCTTCTCGTTATTCGTAAACATTAAATGCGTAGGACTCATTTGGCTGCTGACAACGTCAATGTAATTGATGTGGCCGGCTATATCATCCGACATGAATCCCTGTGAATATACATGAAATGAATTCTGAAGACGTTTACGCCGGCTCTATGTCTTAAACAATTTGAACGATTTGGCCGCAGCACTGGCAAGGGAATAAAAAAGATTGCAATAATTTGTTGTTCATAGGAATTTGAACTCCATGGGGAGTCGTATTGAAATCCTCATCACAGTCAGAGGTTGACATAACCGATATTAGCCAACAAATCACCATCAGTTGCATAAACATCCAAAACTTCGATGTAAGGAATGAAACGAGTATTATCAATAAAATCATACAATTTTCATAACGCCCCTTTATCAGTTCATGTATTATATCCAGTAAGTAGAGTCACGAAGGAACATGAAAAATCAAACGTTCGACTCGTAAAAAGATCAAATTCAATAAAAATCAACATGAACTTAACAAAGTTTAAGACATGCATTAATACATATACTGGGTTGTTTCTTTTTTGGCTGAGTTTTTGAAACAGTTACAATTTACTCTGACGAGAATCCACCTCTGAAATTATACTGAAATTATTCGCAGTAGTACTTTTGAGAAAATCCCCTTCAGATGTCCATCCTCACATCAGTTAACCGCCTGTACATATCTATTAGCATATTATTATTGTTACGCTAAATGATTATGTTAAATGATTTTATAAAACGATTAAGTTACTTGATTTAGTTAAATGATTAAGTTAAAAGACTGTACACATCATGCCATTTGATAAACTAAGTCCGACAATGCACATTATTTAACATTAAATTTTTAAAAAAACAATTGTGTGAAACTTAAGAATTGTTTGAAAGCTGCTGATCTTGACCAAAAGTCTAAGAACTGCCATAAAATGTAATTTAATAAAGAAACTGAAAAAAAAACACAAAAATACGACCGGTAAGAGATTACTAAAAACATTTATCACTCTAAATCAGATTTGGAGGGAACTGATCAGCAATTTTCACACACATACATACTAATTAAATACAGGAACCATACGGGTAGGGGGAAGCTGGCAATAAAAAACAACTAAATAAACAAAAGAAAACTTAATCGCAACGCAAAGGGTACTAAGGTGGTGTGGTGGCCGAGTGGTTAACGCTCTGGACTACCAATCCGGAGGTCCCAAACTCTTGCCACACATTCTAGACCCACCATGCCTACAGGGTCTAATTTCACTATTTCCACGTCAAAGGCAAACCGATTTTACAAATTGGCTTTTCAGAGTTGTTCGCCTTCATCTCTCGCTTTAGTGTGCAAATGACTGTGTTAAAATCCAAAACAGATATTTGTAGGCACTTACAAATACAAGATAAACAAATATTTAATTGTATTCAAATTTAGATTTTGCACGATCTGACGATAGGATCAAGTTTAATATTACATGATGCTAACACAATTCTAACTAAATCTTACCTTAAAGTGACATTATGCGCATCTTACTGTACATAGTGTATTTTTCGTGACAGTTTTATTAAAGCAATTTTCGGTTGCTGTGCATTTAAATGTGTTAAATTAATGATGATTTTTAAAAAATCATCGGACTAATAAAATAATAGTTCCTTTCTTCGCAGTGATCTCCCTTGTGTTGTTATTGTTGGTAGAGATTTCGGCAGTTGAAGGGAAGCAACTCCTGCAGGCAGTTTTTTTAAAGACTGCCCCAGTAAAAATAAGAAATTTAAAGTTATATTTGGAAAGTTATTATTTCACACCGGTAGCAGGAAAAGTTAAAAGCTATTATTTCCTCTACCCTTTTTATACACGCCTATTTCAGCTGGATTTTTACTTGAAAAAATGAGCATATTTCCACTTTAATAATCTACATACTCGGGATTTATCGGTGAAATATTAAAAATTGAAACTGTTAAGTTTAAAGATCTAGATTTTATTCAGTGACAAGATTTTTAATTTAACATTAAGGTTTTCAGTAAAAGTTGAAAATTTGTAATTTAAACGAGATCAACTGAAATAATATACGTGTAATATGGGTCGGTAATTTTCAAAATTTTCATTGAGCCCATTAAAATTAGGCGTATCAAGTCCGTATGTAAAATTTATGAAAGTGTTCACTGCAACAATAAATTAAGTAGGCTATACATTAGGTGTGCAACGTTACGGTCAAACCCGTATTGCGATATATCCAATCCATGTTGCAATATATGTATTGTGATATACTGATGTAATAGAAAAACTAAACAGATAGAATAAAACAAAATCACTACTGTAAATACAGAGCCACAAATTGTCCACAAATGATCCCGAGGGTGCCTGTTAAAAGCTAACTCGATTTATGGGCAAGTAATATAATATTTGTAACCAAAGAGTGGCAAAGATGGTCAACCGGGATCTTCTTCTTCCTTTTCTGATTTATTTACATGCACAGCAATATGTTTATAGTGCATTTTACTCTGAATAATGCGGTACGGGAATTCGTACCGCGGTACGTATCGGCCAGGCTCAGTATTGCGATATACCGGTATATCGTTGCAGCACTACAATTATACAGCTGTGTATCGTCAGGTTAGTGGCAAGACGATACGTATCGGGAAACGGTAAAGCGATGCACAAATCGGTTTGCGAAACACCTGTACTTTCTCAAAGTAAAGAACAGCTATCCGTAGACATTAACCTCACAAATGCTTGGAGTCTGGACCTCATCCTACTAAATATAGTACCGATACGAAAACTATAGGCACCCGGCTATGCTTTTTATCGATAGTGTAAAAATGGAACCAGTAGTTTTATTGTGTGACACAAAAAAAATAATCTGTTTTCAAATACCGCTACAGTACTCACACAAGACAAAATCTGCGCTGTAAACGTACTGGTACCCCTCGAACGATATTTCATATAATGCGATGCGGGAAACCTATTTTTATAACTTCATATATTAAATGTCATTTGTGCAGAAGTGACAGTGTTTTTCCTCGAAATTCTCTTAATTCAACCGTATTCGATGTAGTTTGGAGTGGGATTTTATTCAGAAAATTGCTTTGGAAAAACCGGTTAGTTCATGCCTTAAATATGCGATTGAAGTTTTCAGTTGTTTTAAATCTGGTATTCATATACGTTCCGTACAACATGGGACAATTATAGATTGGGTCGCGAGTCCATACCCCAAGCATCTGTGATCAACCTCATCATCAATATGTTGCAGACGACACATACATGAAACACAGTAATAGCGTTCAGACGGATCGTATTTACACAACTATTTGAACTGTTTACTTACATTTTTATTTCTGAAAAAATTGTTTAATATGAATTCAATCATTTTTAAACGGGTCCGACTTTTAAGTTTATTGTTTTCATTATTTGGTTTTTCAGATATAGATTATGCGAAACTATAGAATGCTAGCTTTACCATGTTCGGTTTCGAAGATGACGCATTACGGATACGCTGAAGTTAGTTAGATATTAGACAATGTCGATTAAAACGTAGTAAAATTATAAAACATGTCTTATACAAGCATTTATATAATCATCTTATCCACAATAATTTGATAACAACAAGCAATTAGGTTTTCTTAAAGGACACTCCACCGTTTATCGGCTTTCAGATATATATCACCAGATTGTTCAAGCTTTTGATTCAAAGTCTTACACTTGTATTGTTTTCTGTGACATCTCCAAAGCCTTCGACTGTGTGTGGCATAAGAGACTTACCTTTAAATTCAAACAAAAATGGTATAAATGGAGGGTTACTAAACTGGATCGAATCAAAACTACATTTAAGATCTCAAATGGCTTTATATAAATGTTTGTATAAGACACGAACCATCTAATTACAGACCTATTTCCTTTATTAGCTTTATCGGAAAAGTATTGGAACGTATTATTGTTTAACATATGTACAATTACCTACATGAAAACTCACTAACATTTCAGGATCAATCTGGCTTCCTACCAGGTCATTCGACAGTTAATCAACTCATCGATATTTACAATCAAATCTTTCAATCTTTCGATAAAAAGGATTCTACTTGCATGATTTTCTATGATATATCCAACGCATTCGACAGAGTGTGGCATAAAGGCTTAGTCCTGAAAGTTATGGCAATATGGAATTCAAGGAAATGTTATTAACTGGCTTGAAAATTATTTAAAACAAAGATCTCAAAAAGTTTACGTGGCTTCGTCATTTTCAAGCAGTAGATATTTACGTGGTGGTGTACCTCAAGGCTCTGTGCTAGGCCCTCTTTTGTTTCTGATTTACGTTAATGACATTTTCGCAATAAGTGAAGATAAAGTAAGATCTAAAAATGTTTTTATAGGAAGTTCATATTCAGATACAGAAATTGTTAAAGCTTGGTTACGACAGGGCTCAGTGTTAGGACCGTTATTATTTCTAGTCCAAGTTAATGATATAATCGCGTTTGTTTGCGGTCGACTCTTCTTTCTGTACAGCAACAAATATTGCGGATTTAGAAGGAATCATTAATCATGATTTGACATTAATAAAGCAGTGGCCAAACAATCATAACAATCATTTAACACAAGATCTCTCTTGCGCATGCGGATTTTCAGAAGAAAGTGTAGATCATTATTTAGCCACTACCTTTGGGCTTGATATACTAAAAGGTGAAATTGGCCAAACACTAAATTCTGGTGAGAGTAAGTTTTATTGAAAGATAAATAACTCAATATGTAAAATATAACAATTTCATTTTATTTGAAGGTCATCTGTTGCCATAGCAACGAAGTAATTATTTTGACTAAGATAGAAAAATACATTTATTATTGATTGTAGTTCATGTTGAACATTACTTTTGGAAAATGCAAAAAGTTAAACAAATAAAAATGTGGTTGCCATGGTAACATAGTTAAGAATGTGAAAACATTCCTTTTTTAGGTTTTTATGTTTTTAAGCATCTTAAATCACTTTCTTGAAAAAATGATAGGTGCTAAATGATAGCCGAGATAATATCTAATAATTTGCATATAATGTGCCCGTTGCTATGGTAACAATATAATTACCATATACACTAGTTTTGTCTGGACAATAACAATCTGGAAACTGTTTCCATGGTTACCAAAATAATTCAACTGAAGACAAATACTAACATCTAATTCAGTGTTGTATTTTGTGCAATGCCCTTGAAAGTTATCCTTATTTGAACTGAAAAATTATTTCATGTACGAATACATGTTTACACATTAGAGTTAATATTGTTCCCATTGAAACATTATACCTTTTTCACAACTTTTGAGAAGAATATTATGCTTATGATTCATTTTTTTCTAAAACTGGGCGTGTAAACACTTAATCATTGAAGCCCTACAGACTGGATATATACAAGTTCTCCAAAACTGTCAAATACTTTCAGCTAAAATGCAACAGACATTTTGTCTGAACTAATAATGTTGCCATGGCAACAAAAAGAGCAACGTCATAAGAACTGCCTTCTTTGCAAGTTTTCATCACTGTTAAGAGTGTAAGTGACCAGTAAAATGCTGGGTTTTTGTGTCGCCCTTTTGGAAAAAAGGCGATACATAGGGATCGCTTCACTGTAAGAGAAGAGTTAAAAACTTAACCATTAAAGACAATTAAGGAATATCTTTGTTGTAAATGTGAACGTTCACTTGTGAATCAAGGGAAACTGTTTATATATTTATAATTATCAAAATCATTACCGTTATCTAATTTAGTTAATTATCAAGACTGAAGTAGAATAAAGCATAACTTGTTACAGTTATAATAGTGAAATGTCAAAACTTCCTTGATTTAGGTAGACTTGGATACAAGTTTATTTGTTTATTACTCATTAGCTTACTCGATGTTTCGTTGATTACAGTATGTTTACTGATATTGATTTGTTTTGATAATTAATAATGTTTTCAGACCATAGATAATTATGTGTCAAAAGCTGGGCATTCCTGTGTCACAGACGGCAATGTACAACAACAAGGAATAAGTACACCCATGTGTTGTGAGCCCTTCTAGATAAGGTAACTTTTATAACAGACTTTTTACTGTTTTGTAATTTGGTGATTGCCATTTTTATTGTGAAACAACTACCTTCTTATCGAGTAATTTTAGTGAAATGAATTTATTAATAACATTATGTTTGACAAGATTTTGGTGCCAACTAAATCACACTTAAAGATGTATCAGGGCCTTCAGATTGCTCAAGATTTTGAAAATATTTATATATTAAATGTATACGGTATGTAAACAAATGTGTGAACAATTATTTTCATCATAGAATTCTTTTTTCTACAGATCACACCATTGCTGATGTAATGAAAGGATATATTCTTGTGAAAACACTGGAACCTTTCAGCATTAAATTCCAGCAGAGATTACATCCTTTTATAGTCACAGATGAACAGAAGGCAAATTAGTTACAGCACATGACATGTCTGTGAAAATTACTTGTCATTGAAATACTGAAAACTCATATTTGGGCAACTTACATGAAGTGCTTGAGTGTATGAAAATGATTAGTCAATATATTGTATGTGTTGAAAAACATATACATTAAAATGGTGTAAAAGACATCTTGTTAGATGTCATGAATGGAAAGTCACACTAGAGAATGAAGATGTGAAGGCCACTTAAATAACAATGGATGACTTCAGCTGCACACCATGATAACCTTAGACCATGAATATAGAGAAAAATCCATGAGAATAACCTTTTCAAAGTATTTTTTCAAAGGTCGATTGGCTACACAGATACAGGTTGTAGCTCTAGCAAATGTTAGTGTATGTAAAATGCGTTTTGTAACCTGTGCATTTAGAATATCAGTGCTAACATAGTAGTAGCATTAATTCTGAAACAACAATCCTTAGTGACAGTCATTATCTTATAAAAATTATGGTAAAATATAATTAAAAGGATACAAAGTGATCAAAGGAAGTGCAAGGACGCTGATATTCATGAAAATATGTGCCATATTCCAAACTGTGGTGGAGAAATCCATATGAAACTTTTGTCGATGTGCATTCTTAGGGATGCATCCTGAATTATATATAGAGAGAACAGCTGTAAAAATGGTGTTTAAACAATACTGTACAAGCAGAATTTTTATTTGTGAATTACAGGAACTAAATATAGAAAAAATTAGTTTAACAGACCAAAAAGTTTATATAATATGAGTGAAGCAAACATAACATATGTTTTCATTATTACTTCTTTTTATCTCAATAGTGGGTGATGTAATTTGTTAAGGTCCTTTATCCTAAGATTACTTAAAGTCACATTGATTGTACTGATCATGCTGATATAGCAAACTAAATTTACTGATAAGATAATGATAGAACCATGTTCTATTTACTCTAAAACAATGTTGACAAATGTCTTTTTTCATGACAACAAAGCTGCCAAAAAGCCTTTCTTATTAGCTCACAAAGTGCCAGAGAAAACTATAAGAAACATTCACCATCCGTTGTCAATCGTACGTCCGTTAACATTTTCTTCAAACGACACCGCCTCTGAAACCGCTAGACCAATGCTGAAACTTGTCAGGGATGTTTCTTGCATGAAGCCCTTTCAAAATTGTTCAAATAATTTAATTCCATGCAAAACTCTGGTTGCCATGGCAACGGAAAGGAAAGACTTAAAAAATCTTCTCAAGAACAAGAAGGCCTAGAGCTTAGATATTTGACATGTGGTATTACCTAGTAGACTTCTCCAAATATTGTTCAAATTATGACCCCGGGTCAAAATTAACCCTGCCCGGGGGTCACTTGTTGTTACATAGGCTTATATAGGAAAATACTTTTAAAATCTTCTCTGAAACCACAATGCCTAGTTGACCTCTACCAAGAATGTTCAAATCGTGACCCCCAGGTCAAAATTGACACTTTCTGCTATTGATGACCTTGTATTAAAGCTAATGATGCCAGATGAGTGATATAGGGCCATATTGTGTTTTTCAATATCTTTAGTATATATCAATTTAAAGGGCATTTAAAGTTTCTTGTACAAATACAGTTCATTTCCGCCAGTAAGACATCTTTCGTGGTAAAATAAGAGTTACTTGTAATTGTGATCCTGGGACTTTAAGCTAAAAGCTTCATTTAAACAGTTAAATGAACAGAAAATGACAGAACTGTCCAACAGTCAGTTTAATTAGGAATAAGCAATAATTATTTTTCTTCAGAATTGACAGAATAAATTGTCAGCTTACCTAAACACGAAGTTTTTGTGATTGCCTGGGTCCGTCGTCTGTCCTTACTAACCTCGTGTATGCAATAGAGGCTTCTTTTTTCACTGGATCTTCATTAAACTTTATCAGAACAAATGTCTTGATCAAATCTAGGTCAAGTTTGAATGTGGGTCATCTTGGATTAAAAACTAGGTCATGCGGTCAAATTATAGAACCTTGTGCTTGCAATGATGGTTGCGTTTTTCATGGGATCTTCATGAAACGTGGTCAGTATGATAGTCGTGATGAAATCTAGGTCGTGATTAAATATGGGTCATCTGGGGTCAGAAACTAGGACACTGAGTCAAATCATAGACAACCCTTGTGTATGCAATAGAAGTTTCATTTTTCATTCTTCATCGTGTGTTCATGAAACTTGGTAAGAATGACTATCTTGATGAATTCTACATTGAGCTCCATATTGTTACCGTATTGTGAAATCTCTGTCAGGCACATAAAATGAAAGGTGGTGCGTTATTTTACAATCAAAGTCGCCGGATGGCACGGCTTTTATGTAAGGGTTAATTACGGAATTGGCCGGAACGGCATTAAGGAGTATAAGAAACAACCTGTTATTATTTAAATACAATAATGAATTTATTGATAACGCGGACGTCAATTTATAAAAAGTAATGGTGTTTAAGAATCAGTATATACGTCAATAATAAGTCATGTCCTATGATCTTGACTAGAATAATGTTAGATTTGTTGTTTGTGATAAGGAAGGAATAAATAGAACACGCTGCCACACTGTATGTAGTTATCAACACTGTTTCTAACGAAAGTTCCAAGGTTCGTAAATCTATATTTACTATATGAAATCAGACACTTATTGTAACTAGCGGATTTCGTAAACGTTCTGATTATTAAAACTGAAAACTAACGGAATTGTTATATAAGACTTCAAGTTATTGTAAATACATCTATTGGTTGTAAACATCTTACGAATTTACGGATATTGTCCACTTACGGATCTTATGCACGTTTCCTTTTACAAGGGTATGTTACACAAATTAACTGTAGGAAAGCCACCAAATGACCGGGAAAACGCTACTTACAATGTATATAGCTTTCTGTGTATTTATTCCGTATGTTATACGGTTACTTTCAAATGCCCACTCGTCCAATGGTACAATCTTACGACATTTCTCAACCAATGAGAATAGTCTGTGAGTCTGACAATTATGTTAGTCTGGTGCTGTAGAAAACGTAATTCCGTAAGCTTCCTAAACGTGCTCGAGTATGAAGACAGGCGTGATAATTCACAATAAATGATAGAACATCTATAAACAGCAAGTTCCAAAGTATTGTTCTGTCGGTGAATTGATAAGAATTAAGGTAGTTTTTGTGTCGCCCTTTCGAAGAAAAGGCGATACATACGGATGGCTTTGACCGTCCGTCTGTCGGTCAGTCTGTCGGTCCGTCACAAAAACTTAACGTTGGCTATAACTGTGCCATTTCTTACGATTTCTTCAGCAAACTTTTAAATTGTATTGCTTATGACAAAAGGGTCGTTATACTGCCAAAGTGTGTAGGTAAAAGGTCATATTTGACAGAGTTATGTCACTTTTGTACTTAGTTTTTGTCATAAAAACTTAACGTTGGCTATAACTTTGCCATTTATAAAGATTTCTGCATCAAACTTTGAAATTTTGTATTGCTTATGACAGAAAGGTCGTGATGACGCTAACTTGTGTAGGTCAACTTGAGTTATGCCCCTTTTTGTACGTAGTTTATGTCAAGAGAACTTTACGTTATCTGTAACTTTGCCATTTCTTAAGATTTCTCGTCAAACTTTCAAATTACATTGCTTATGATCCAAGGATCGTGAAGCTGCCAAATAATTTAGGTAAAGGTCATATTTGACAGAGTTATGCCCCTTTTTGTACTTAGATTTTGTCACTAAATAATTACTTGTTCTGACAAAGTGTAAGAATGCGACACAAGTGTTCTACTGAACACACATCTAGTAATGCTTTCTGCTGCTCACGGCAATAAGTTCCGTTTGCTGGCTGACATTTCTTGTAAACAATGGATAAAGGATGACTTCATATGACTTTTACTGGACTATAACGCATGGATTCATTTGTTTTAGACCAGGTTTCCATGCAGAATAACTATCAATGATAGATATGAAAGCGAAAATTCAAATATACTTTAATAAACACAGAAATAAGTTGTTTTTAATAAAAAATGAAAGTTGGTATGTAGAAATTCTAAATAAACCACAGTACATGTACAGTTATTTTTCTATGCATTAATAAGAAAGTTAAAAAAAAACTCAGTGGTCATTTTGTCAAATCACTAAAATTTTAACATAATACACATACTTTTCGTCGTGTTCCAAACACCTTCTGTAAATTTTAACCTTATAATCTTCATTATTTAGTGTCTTGCATACGGTAACGTACTTGCCATTGAAATAACGTTCACTTAATTTTCGCTTAGTAGTGGACCTTTAAGAAAAAGAGTTGCCAGAAAGCCTTTCTTATTTTTGCAATATGATTGAAAGAAATACTGCGCTATGTTTTTATTATGTAATTATCAATTTAAAAAGCAAAGTAAGGAATGGTTTTGGCACAAATAAAGGTCATTTCTGTCAATAAGACATCGTTTTTGATAAAATGAGAGCTACATGTAAATGTGATCCGAGGACTTAAAACATGAAATATTTCTGAAAACTTAACTTCAAAGCTTGTACTGCAGCTGTACTTTGAAATATGAATTGTACACTCGATTGAATGAAGCATCAATACTAATGGAATAAGAGCATCGTTTAGTTGAAACTTATTTATTTCACTCTGATTGTAGAATAAGTTCTTGCAATCTATATTATCTACTCGTGATGACAGTTCCCTGGAGTTCCGACCAGCACTCACACCCAAAGAAGATATTTTTTTCATTATCATATTAAACATGAAATTTTTCATATTTCCTTACTCAAACTAGGAAATTTATTAGGTCACTTCTCTATTTCATTCAATTATATTAAATGATCAAAATACAAGATTCTATAATACTCCATGTTATCTTATTCATTGTCTGAGTCCGCCTTCAATCGCCCTTCATGAAATTTATGCGAAATTTGCTTGAACATGACTGATAGTAGATTTACTAGATTGACCTATGGTTTTCTGCCACCCAGTCGCACACATATACCACAACACGTCATACATTAAAATATTATTGTGATTGTTTTCTAGGAGAACTGCATGGCGATACTTTTGTTGTATTCAGTGTCACTGTGTAGTCTTTCAGCTCATGGTCAGAATTATTGCTGTTTTACTATAAGCAGGTAATGGTCCGCTCTTTCCAAAGTCTATCTGCTCTGCACGTCTTCTTTTAAAATGAATGTGTTCGTGTCATGAGGACTTGCAACGTTAACACTAGATGGGTGGTCAGTAGAACACTTGTGTCGCCCTCTTACACTTTGTCAGAATAATCAATAACGGACGGACGGACCGACGGACAAAGCGATTCGTATGCATAGCCTTTTCTCCAGAAGGGTGACAAAAATGATTAAAACATTCAAGCATCATTATACAGATAGTATTCATACATAATTATGATATACACTGCAGTTCATCTGTATTTCCTGCACTTGGTTACTACCAAATAAAAAACATCTGATAATGCTGCAAAGGGCATAATTATAATAAGTGTGGTCCATTTTATAATGTAACACAGTATATACTTTTGCAGAGTTGTTAATAATTTAACGATATATTTTGTGATAAGTGCACATAATACTGCATATTATTGTAATACACGTAATGAACTTTATTGTGATGTCAATTGGTACTATGTACGGAGCATTTATCAAGGTTCAGTTAATGTCATTAATTCTGGTACTATTAATTTCTTTTAACTATTCGACTTTGGAGTCGTTGCTTTTTTCTGAAGTATCTGGTTCTATTAGGCAATATCCGGCTGTTTTTCAAGAAGGATTGTCTTTGTGATATTGATGGTATTTGGAAGGTACTGTTCAATTAGATAAAAGTAACAGTAGATGTGAGGAGAAGTTTTGCATTGTACAATGACTATTAATCCGCTTTCACAGAAGCCCCTTTCCTTGATGAACTATGTTTTATACGGAAGAACTGTAAGTAACCATATTTGATATAGATGTAAACATTTCCAGTATCAGTTTTTAAAGTGTTATTCACATAAGTGTTGTCCACCAGATCGTTTGTCCATTCCTTTTCATTGTCATATGAATCTGTATCTGAATCAAAGTTATTTAAATCTTTTTTATGTTAAGTATCTTAAAAGTTGGATCTCATACGACATCATCGAATTCTGGCTAATTTAGTTACGTTTGGTGGAAAAAGAGATCTTCTTTACTATGAATAGTAGGGAGCAATCACACGTTTGCTCATTTAGTATTTGATTACTGAATTATAGCTGACCATCTGCCTATCTAAGAAGGGATTTTGAGAATATAACATAACACTACAGACCATAAACAAACCATCATAAAGAGGATTAATTTTGGGCTCTTTGAATTAAGAAACAAATAAATACAACACTCATTTTCCCCCGTTCCTAAGTGGTTATAAATGTTCGAAATTAACTGAAAGGCAAGATGAACGAATAAAATGTTATTAACAGATAAGGTTTGCTGAGATAGCCTGTTACTTTTTCCAAACCAGTTCAAACTGTTCATTCAGTCGATACAGACGCTTAGTGTACAAACTGCCAGTGCATCTTACATTAACTTACCAATAATTATGTATCGTATAATAGTTCCAATGAGGGAGTGTGCTATATTGCACTAAACGAGCACCAAAAGCAGTATGTTTACGAGTAGTGAACTATCTATATTTGATGTTCAAAAATAAAATGTATTAAAACTTTAATTGAGACATACGAATTGCTATGTTTATTGCATACCCAAAACACAGATGCTAACTGTTTTAATGCGATGTGTTAAATTGTTTGGGACGAAGTACATGTCTTAAACACGACATTGTTCACAGTCTGCAAATTGGGAGAATATTGGTAGATGTCGGGTAAAATCATTTTAAATGGCAATTTAAGAGAAGCACATTAATAGAACATAAACCTTTTTTATTGCAGAAATCTCGTCCTTTGGGCACCAAACGTTCATGGAACCTAAAGACGGAGTAGATGTCTATCTACTTCTTGATATATCCAATAGCATCACAGAATGGATGTTAAAGAGGAGATTTGTATCTGCTTTATTACCAGAGGTACAGTGAATTTGAAAGATTTCCATATATTAAAACGTTTTCTTTTACCATCAAAATACCTTGTATATTGTACATGTATATACATCAAATTTATAACGAATACTCATCATTACAATGTAACACTCAAACTTTATTCTTAATAAGCTGATACAATAGTTCTATAATGATTGCAAAAAAACCAACAATTATTTAATTAAGTGTCAATAGTTTGACTATAAAATCTATGTTCATCACGAGTTTTATGTACAAATGTACTTTGTTACTTGACGAAAACTGTTCTCAGATCTGCTTTTTTTAAAGCTTGGCATAGGCAGAGGACTTCGCGGTACTCGTCTAGCTTTGTGGTACTTTTCATCAAACCAATACGAAGAGTTCAACCAGCACGTTGAGGAATATGATTCGCTCTTTTGGTCATATGAACAAGCACATCAAGCATTTTTGGATTCAAAGTCAGATATGAGGAAATTTGTGCGTAAGTTCTCAACATAAATCTTTCAATACATGTGGTTTTATCAATTATATCTGTAGGTAAGTTTTCTAGTTAATGTGGTCGCTTACATACGTATTTACTGTTGGTTTTTATTTTGGAACGGATAGCTATTTATTATAAATAAAATAGTTCTATTTAGTACTGTAAAATTTTACTCAATGATATCGAGATTTGCCCGCAGAACTGTTGTAACTACTTTTTTTTATCAAAAATGACATTTTTCAATTGTCTTGTTTACTTTTTTGAAACGCACAATCTGATATTATAGCCAGATCAATACTTTTCTTTCATGAAGTTATTTATTATTTGCATAGAGTTGTATCTCAGATTGTCTAAAATGCTCCCTGCAAGACTGTAGTAACTTAACTTATTACTGTCTTGCAGAGAAATATACATGTAAATCTTTTGCAAACTGAATTTATGTTGACAAAAGACTGCTACAAATAAATGAACAAATCATCTTATGCTGAAAATGGAAAGAAAGAGTTCCAAAAAGTATATATCATCTGGAAATAAACTTTTTCAATGAGAATGCATATAACCAGTACTTACATTTATGAATATATATCAATTCAAAACCATTTTCTACTAATGAAAATTCAATTACAAGCAGACCATTTATAAATGTTGATGGCATCATAAGAATGATGTTACAACACTACATATTTTAGTGAACCTTTAATTTGTAATTAAATTCAGTTAAATTAACAGGATTGTTTCTGAGTGTTATCGATGATGTTACTATTCTCTTCAATGACAAACATAAGCCTCAATGTACAGAAAACCAGAAGATTGTAACGTAATTGTAGTCATCATCCTTTGATTTTCTTTATTTGACCACTCATAGCTTAATGCAATTTCTTTATGTTTTCTTTTGTTTGCACTGAATCGATTATTTGTCTGCATTACATATACAATTCTAACACAAAATAAAATCAAAAGGCCTAAAAATTGTTTCTAATCATATCACTTCCATCTGCAAGGACCCATTAAAGTAAACATAAATAAATAATGGCATAGAACAAGGTATTGCCTGCTTTAATATAGACACTAAACATTGAGACTGTGATATGGTCATAAGGACACTGACAAGCAAGGAAAAGCTGATGGAAATTATTTTGTTTGTTGTTTTTGTAGAGGTGAGCTTCAACAGTACATATTTAATGGAAGTGTTTTCTTGACATTGAATCATATTGTACCATTGATCAATATTTCTTGTCAACAAGAATCAAAATGGGAATCAGTGATGAAAAATGTTGCCAGTAGTTTCCCCATATTGAAGATGACCTGAACTGAAAGTTTCAAATGCATGATGGATTCCATAAAATTGAACACAAACAAATAAAATACTAGTAGCCCTTGCATCTTCAATGTGCAAAACACTGTTTGTGACAATGATAGCCCGAAACCAGAAATAAATATTTTAAATCACTTTTCAAAACTATTGTTAAGGATACTTTGTAACAATAGAATAATTGTGAAATATTTTTGGTGTAATTTACGACAATTGTTAGAATACTTATAATACAATCTCCTGATGGTACTACAGACGTTTTATGAACTTTTCAGGCCCTATATTCATAATACACAAATGCTCTTTAAGGTCCCAGGAGCACAGTTACAATTAGCTAATATGTCATACTGGCGGAAATGAACTTACTTGTATTAAAAACATTCCTAACTGTGCTGTTCAATTCAATAAGTATATGTTAGAAATATAGCGAAGTATTTTGTTCAATGATATTTCAAATAATAAGAAAGGCTTTGTGGCAACTCTTTTTCGTAACGAAACAACTTGAATACGAAAGAATGGCACATGCCAACATTGTTTTAGAGTACAAAGAACATGGTTCCATCTTTATACTATAAATAAATTTATTTTACTATATCAGTAAATTCAAAGTGATCCTGTGACTTTAAATAAAAATTAAGATTTCTCTCCCCTGACAGCTATAAAGATTTATTGTCTTTCGTTGTAGTTATGTTTTCATTGTAAAAGAAAATGAAAAAAAAACTTTTGAAATAAACCGGCTTTTCCATGCTTGCCAGTTAAAGTTCTAAGAAAGGTGACATGGATTACTAAAAAGACGCAACCATAAAACACAGTTACTCTATAAAATTAAGACTGGAGACTCCATAAAAACTTAAACATTCACATGCAATGCCCTGTATCTTTTTTTCAAAACTGTTAAAGATATTGCTTTAAAACCTACAATACATGTACATATTTCCCATCATAACCTCCATCAACAGACAAGAAAAAGTATATGTTTTTTGTCAGCTTTATTGTCCTTTTTTGACTTAAAAAAACACTGAATATGAGTAAAGGTCAAACTTAAACTTTTAAGTTATTGCTGTGAAACTTTGAATACTTGTTTTGCATCATCTGTATGCAAGAGAAGAGGTAACTCTGTCAAGGATGTTTTTAATTAAGGCCGTTTATCGACTTACAATTCAGTTTAAGTACTTCGTATCAATCCACTTTTTGACTTAACCATTTGAGAAATTACTTCGAAATTTGGAATACTTGTTTACCATCACGACCAGATATGTCACCAAGAGCGTATATCTCTGTCAAGGTTTCTTTTGAACTATTCAACTTAGAATCTGGGTTAAGTTATTCGTACCAGTCCCATTTATTGATATAACTATTTGAGATATTACTTTGGAAGTTGACATAATTATGTCACCATGACAACCATCTTAAAACAAGAGTAAATAACTCTGTCAAAAACATTATTTATTGTACTTACAAATTCCTAGTGTTGGGTGCAACTGGTACTGTCATGTACATATCAGTTACCACTTAAAGTATTACCTTAAGGCTTTGCTGTAGTATACAAGGTGTAAGATAACTCTTGACTTAATATCTTGCTACTTGTGGCCCTTGTTTACACTTTGAAAATACACAGTATAGCACTGAGAAAAGTGCAGCCCTCTGTCTTACAGACAGCTTTTGTTGACTAGGATAATCCATTTTTTTATAGTAAATTCAACTATATTCAAAAGAAATCAAGCTGTTACACAGATATTTACAGTCATTGTAGTTATAACTTTGGTAATATTAATTTTCTAAGAGTCACAATAAGCTGGTGCTAAATGTCTTTTTGCAAATTGTGATAGTTACTTTGAAGGGTAATATCATATTTGATGATACGCAAGACCTAAGTTTATGCTGCATTTTTGCAGAGTTTAGGAAAATGGCGTACATAATGGCAGTACAGGCTTCATAGAAACCACCAAGGAGACCCTCGTTTTCAGTTAAATGGTTGAGAATGCTTAGCAAATTCTGCTGCAGCAATACGTTTTTTTTCCAGAACATTACCCTACATAAATGGGATCATACTTCTACATGAAATCAGATACTTGATTACGGTGACAAACTATACACCAAACTTTCCAGTCACATTATTGCCTATTACTTAACAATTGAAAACATCCCTCAAGGTTTCTAATTCTTGTGGCTACTTGGGACATTTAAATAGCTTGGGAATAGTCTTGAGGAAGACTATGTTTTAGTCTCTGGAAACTGGCATTCGTTCATTGATATCAATAGTGCAATTACAATTTATATGTTTGTTAATTATTGTCACATTAACAACAAGCATTCTATATATAATATACTTGTGTTTCTTGATATGTAAAATTGAAGATAACAAGTACAAAGTGTGATATTTTTCGGTGTAATATCATATTGAAATAGAAATACAGTAAAACCTCGATACATGTAACTCGAGGTCGCAAGGGGACGAGTAAAATGCTCGATTTATCCGGGTTCTCGAGTTATCCGAACCATGGAAGTTTTTCTGCTGTCATATATCTTATGAACAACGAGTTATTTTAGGAACTTCATGTTGAGGTCTGATTAATACATTTACAAAATGTATTTATTATAAATCACGAGCTCTGGTTACCTTTCGTACTTATTTGATAAAATCCTGTTCGTTTTGTTTGCATACATGTACAATCAGGGTAATTACTATTTGACAACTGATTAATGGAGAAGGCGGGGCGATGTGACCTCACTTCATTCAGTGTATTTACGGGTCACTTGGGTTTTTCTTACTGTTTTCCAATAATGCCAGGCGACCAGTATGTTAGACAATATTGGCCTAAGCTTAATCTGTAAAATTTAAGTAAAAAGCCAACATCACCAAGGTATTGGTGAAAATAAGTGTTTTGGCTTGGTCATTGCATTTAAAGCATTGTATAACAGACTGATTATCAATGTATTTACATAATAACACAAACCATAAAATGGTTATTTCATATCATTGTATTGCTCTCTCAAAAAGTATATGTTTTAATGTTAGGTTTGTCTTAACTGGAAGTGAGTCAAGTTACAACAGTTTTGCAGAAAGGTCGAATATCTATAGATGAACTAAATTATTCTGCAAAATAGCAGTAAGTCTAGTTAAAACCATATTGCAGTACGTGTTTAAATCTGAGATGTCCTGCAATACAGCTACAATCTTATTCAATAAAACAAGTTATAACAAGTCTAGATAGAAAAATAGAATTTTTTTTAAAACTTTTGTAATTTCAACACGCATGTCCAAAGTATGTTGCCCAAACATTGCTTTCTTTTAAATAAAGAAGTTTTTAGCTTCTCCTGAAAAAATTATAAAATGCAGTTACAACAGTTTTGCGGGCAACCCTCGGTAAGTTAATCGCTTCTTATAAATAACTTACAATAGGTTAAGTTTTAACTTACATGTACCTGATTTACACTGATTGAAGATTTAATAATTTTTGCAATGTGTGTAGTCCTAGTGACAGCTTTCTGAATTTTTGTCACGAATTTGCATTCTAAAAACTTTGATTGGTTTACATTTGACATTTTCGGTGCAAGAAACGTACAAAAGTATTCGCGGGGGATTTCACTGATCGATGTTTGACTTATTTCTACAATTGCATGAACAGTTGTGTTGTACCTTTATCAGTTTGTCAGAGTATGCCTTTGGTAAACCTTGAACAAACACTCATTCGTTTTCGACTGTAACAAACAATTTCAATTGAATGATACAACTTGTGTTGAACAAGTCTTAAGTACACTATTATCTCTTGAATCATTATGATTATAGAAAGGACTGAAATGAAAGCTTTGAATATTTCTGGAAATATCAATAATATGAGTTGTATCTCATTAACAGAGCGAGGAACTGCCATAAGCACTGCACTAGAAAGCATTGCTATAGACGTGGAAACCAAGTTGTTCTTGTTTTCATACGATGATTCTTATAATAGGATGGCAAAACAAGTACTCATTATTATCAGTGATGGTAGGTGATAATTTTCAAATGCAAGTAATAATACCATGTACCGAAATCATTGTCTGTGTGATCAAGCAGTTGTTGATGTATTGTGAATTTGGACAAACTGCTTTTTATAACGCATCCGTCAGAATAAAAAATTTGCAGATCACAGAAGATCTAAAGGAAAATCCCTCATATTACCATGTTACTACTGAATACCGACGTCCAATGAATTAGAATATATATTTAATACTAAATAAAATTTAGTATTGACTCAATTCTAATATGAAAATGGCTAAACTTGAAGGAGAAACGGCATGAAAACATCGCCTAGAAAAATTGATAATAAATTGAACCATTACTAGCGCTTTGTGAATGCCATCAACCATTTAAAAAAATGTTGGATTAACATTTTTCATCTAGATGGATAATGGAATCTTTAAAAAAATCAGTTATCTATTGTTATTCATTTCCGTTTGATATGCGACAATGATATCATTCAAATAATTTACAAAAGGTTTTAGAGTCTTTAAACGATTTGTTGTATTGCATACCTTGCAAGATCGCAAGGTCACACTTAGAAGTGACAATTTAGAATCCTGTATAATATGCACATGTTCATGTCCGAAATGAAACTCTGTTTCAAAATGAATCGTAACAAATATTTAGCACATGGAACTAAAGTGTCGTCCGTATGTACCGGGTCCATCACAGATTGTGAGACACCTCTTTGAGGACATTCGTCACTTGTGAGGGACAGCTATTGTGACTTCCTCGGACATTATTTCTTGGGCATTTACAATGATTGTATAAGTTTCCGGCATCGGTAAATAGGTGATCCCGTCGTGTATCGAAAGTAAGAAATATAAATGATCTATCGAGTTTTCAAATTTTGATTATGTTTAGAAGTAGCAAAATAATTTCATTTATACGTATACTGCATATAGCATTTTCCCAGCAAAATAACATTGGGTATTAGGAAATTACACGCAAATAGAAAGTCTGCGTGTATATCAATTCGATTATAATTGCAAAAGTCTTCTAACTAAACAGTTATACCAATTTGATGATTACAAAATGGAAACATTCGGCATTGTCTTTGGTCATTAACCTTACCCTGTTTTTAAAACCTCAGGTCGGTACACAAGCATGGGTGATCCTACTGAAGTAGCAAATCATTTGAAAAATGATCTAGATGTTGAGATATACTCAATCGCCATTGGAAAACCGGAATTCAACTGGTTCGGCGTTAAAGTGATGGATAGAATTGCATCTCATATAAAACATGAGAGACATTCCTTTCAAATCGGCGGTGATGATTCACACTTAGAGTGGGTTATAGGAAATATTACGAGAAAACTAGGTAAGTAAAACCATAGACATTTGACCTGTGTTACCTATATTTAAAAATTAATTCTCAAGATACCTATTTAAATTGTATGACTTTAACCATCTAAATTTTCAACTGATACCTAGACAATCAAAAATGACCAGAACATTACACACATGTGTTACAAATAGAAGGAATATTATACTAATAAAAAACCAGAACGCTTGGCAATTATCAAAATAACATAATAAACAATTCTAATAAAAATGAAACAAAAGAAACGAAATTATGATTACGAGTTTATTTTGATCTTGTCAATTACAACACTTAAATGACAAAAGTATATTGTTGTATATTTGCAATGGACACATGTTTTCGTTGACAATTTAGCTAATTGAAGCATTTTCCAAAATTTTGCCAATGCCGTCTTTTCCCTTGGCAAAATATGATACTTGAGAATTAACACTTCATCTGTACTTAAGTTATCACAAAAGTTATTGTAACAAAATTGCCAGTGCATTTTAAAAAATGATTAACAAGTGGCCATGGCAGTGCAAATCTTAACCACATTTTACAAAAATCTGAAATAGATAGAAAATCAAATCTTACATGTACCTCCTATACACAAATAGACAATTTCTACAATTAAAGCACGTTTCGTAATCAACAGGGTTAGCATTTGCCAAGAACCGGCGTTACAAAACATAACGAGTGTCTGCTTAAAACGGCTTGAACTTCATCAACTACAATTACTTGTATCGCTTAGTGGGATACCGCAAGACAGCAAATATTATAATTACTCATGATTGAAAATGAAACCGAGGACTTCGGCAAGGAAACCCGAGTCAAGTTAGTTTTCAGTATCTATATTAAAACCTGATTACACAGTACTTGGTTTGTAGTGAACGTTAAATATAAAAATCAGTTTGTTTATCTTTTAAAGAGATTTTAGATATATCATGTGGAAACACAATGCCATGGCTCACAAGAATTGATGACGGTGAAACACGCTATGAGTATGCCGCCTTTCCAAATGCCTGGCCATGGATGGTTCAATTGCGAACAGAGGTAAAGTGTATATGTCTTAATAAGTTTTAAGTAGAAATACGCATGACTTGCGATTTTTTCTCTATGTACAAAGAGTGGAATGATATGTTTTATTATGCCTCAAACAATGCGAAATGCGAAAACCGATATGATGTAATAATGACGTCATATTGTGCCACATGAAGTTAAAAAAAACGCTTTGCATTTATTCACCTTTGTTTCCTGGTTAGAATCGAAATAACATCCTTTTCAGCGTTGTAATGGTTTAATAATCAAGTCCTTGTTGTTCGTATGCCTTCGTAGTTTATTACTGCGCATCAAAACTCCAAATCATCGTTTATTAGACGATGAACAGCGCTGGAACGGATTTTTTTTTTTTAATTATAACTTTGTCCATAAGTGGAAACTCTCAATTAGTATTAAGCAGACAAAAACAGCAGAATTAACATATTTACTTTTTTGCAGATAAAACATGTCAGAAATATCACAAAGGTTAAGCAATTTGTTCAGTAGTGTAAGCTTTGAATCTTGTTTTGAATATTTGATCAAACATAAGAGGACGATGTTTATCCTTGACATTAATTTTATTGTAGAATAGGCATGTGTGTGGAGGATCTCTAATTAGAGACAGGTGGGTCCTTACAGCTGCCCACTGCTTCCGCAAGAAAGTCACTAGGGTGCATCTCAGTAAGTTCTTTCATATAGTTAAGAATGTAATTTAAGGTATTGGGGTAGTAATGAGTACTTCCTGTTTAATGACCATTTAGAAAATTTTGGACTTTACTGGTACATATTTTGTACTGTGGTGCAATGGAAGAGCGTCCGCTTTGAGAACAAGAGGTCCTGGGTTCAATCCCCATAGGAGCCTCTTTTGCTTTTTTTAAATTTAATTTGATAACATGAAAATTAATGTCAGTTTACAAGATATGAGAACTGTATCTTAACACTCCTTGATTTTATCATGCTGTACAACTACTTGAAACTATATTAATTGACCGTGATCAGTTTAAAAGTTCAATATCTCAAAAAGTAGACGGTAAACCATTTTCATATTTCTTTTATTGCAGTTAATGTATTTCTTTTAAAATTTAGGTAATCAGTAGTGATGCCCCTACTCCGAATCTTTTGCTACACTATTGTATAAATACATGTGTGATATGTCTCGGGACATAATTAGGTAAATTGTACACCCTAGGTTTTTGGCATTATTGCATATTGTATTTGTTACAAATAATTATTAGGCTTGTAGATTTTTAATACATGTTTTTCTATTTTAAATTGCTTGCAATATTGTTTGGAACCTAGAACAAAAATAAGTATAAATAAATACTTGCAAACATACCTATTTTAACTTTGAGAGTACTTTTAAATATGTCCAGTATTTCTTAAGTGGGAGTATGGCAATAAAAAACTGAATAATGTTTTAATTGAACGGTAAAATGTCTTGTTAGTTAACAGATATAGATTATAAAACATAAATATGTTTTGGAATAGTACCCATTAGACCCCCAAAACCTTAAGGCATTTTTATAAAAGAAGTGTTTTGCTCCTTTTGACTGATCGATTACTTTACACAAAAAACAAAATTCTTCTTCTGCGTTATAACACCAAAAAGAGCAACTACGAGGTAAAGTGGTTCAGTCTCACTTTACATGATACAAAATGTCACAGGTTAAAATATATACACATACTATCATGCAAACCTTTCTATACAGAAATAGGAGATACTATATGACAATAAATAAGACACATATTTTCAATGACATTAT
>JAUMHA010394431.1:0-11627 GCA_032359765.1 Saxidomus gigantea
CTTAAGGAATTCCTTAGGCTAAGGAGTTTTATGAATAATACTTAAGGAAATTTCTTAAATCTAAGGGAAAACTTATACAAGACTAAGGAAATTCTTTAAAACTAAGGGAATTTTTTTCCTAAGAAGCTTTGTGAATACGTGCCCTGTAGACTGCAATAGCTTCTTCCAGTCAGTGGTCTACGTTCAACGGTTTGATTGTACTTAACTCTACACAAGTTATGCCAACATTACATATTGAGTGCTGGCATAATTTATGTTGTTGTGTCACAGGTTTTCACTTGACATGGCTTAGTTTGTGAAGACATCATGTAGAAATTGTTTGTTCCCTTCTAAAAATGTTTCATAAAACTGAAATTAGCAAGGTGACCTGCTTAGTGTTACGAAGTTTTACTATATTTTGTGATAGTGGTGAAGGTTTTCACCTGACATGGTCCAGTGAATCCAATATCAAGCATCGCTGCGATCTTAATTTCATACAAAATCTAACTTATACATGTACCAAGTTGGATTAGTGACAAAATGAAGGTGCTGGAGTGTAAACATAAAGTATATATGACATATTTAGATCGATCAAGACCGTCTGGCTCTATCATACTAATACTGCGTTGATGTTTCCATACTTATATTTATGATTGCTCCAAGTATTGTATTTGCATTTGCAACTAGGTCGAACAGGGGATTGTTCGTAAAATCAGATGTAGTCAACATGAAAAGTGACAAAATATGAAAATACAATTTCCGTACAAAAATTGACACAGTTGTAAGAGGGCACTGATTTTAAATGGGCATTCACTGCATCTAGCAGATTATATTCTACAAACATATATATTGTGGTCAAAAAACGTAAAATGATAAAAAGATACAGTTTTAAAGAACAATATATATCGAAATATGCCCCATTTTACCGTAAGTTATCACCATTGAGGCCTTCTGTAATAAATCGCTATCCACCTTATCTCACAAAAACAAATTTACATAGAATATTTAATGTTTTACGGTACTGCGATATATTTTAAAACGCTGATTTAACTGATAATGACTTGAATGTGTGGCTTACATTTTATGTTAAGGAATAATACATGCAAATATTCTGTTATTGATGCTTTTGAGGTTATTTAACAGAATTAGGGAGAACCTCTTTAATAATGTCTACCAGTTATATGAACCAATGCATTTCCGAAAAATATGAATTGAAGAAAAATGTTATGATATGATGATTGTGTTCTAAGCATCACATTTTAAGTTGCAGAAAGATTTTTCGAGTTTTCTGATATAAACGTTTATATTTCGTCTCAGGTTAGGAATATTGGTACCGTTTCTTACGGTTTTTGTTATGTTCATATCAATTTCAAATCCTAAATTTCTCATATTGTCTGTAACATGCTGAGGATCCCGGTTATTGACATGTGAATACCCAGCTTGCCCTGGTATTGCCCAGCTCAATATAACACCTTCTTGTGCATGTCGAACCAAATTACTCAGAAAGATGTCTTCAAATGGTCTTGGTATATGCTCAGCTACCTCTAAACTCAAAATCCAATCGTAAACTGGTAAACCGTACTGCGGAATAGACAGATCAAGAAATTTCACCAAACCGTTGCTTGTGCTTTCGCAGAATGGTGCTCCGTCGTACGCATCATACACTTTCACCAGCTCCGAAGCAAGAATAGCCTTTTTGTAATGTCCTGGGCCATCACCGAAACTGCCAACAGTTTTTCCTTTAAGAAATTGAGTAAAAATAAAGAAATAAGAAAAATGACATAACTATTGCTTACAACTGTCTACTTTTGATAAACAAATGTATATTTTGTTCTTTTATCAGTCATAATTTGTTAAGATTGTTCATCATTGACAATACATTTAGCGTAGATGGAGATGAAAGAAATACAAAATTCTTTTTTTACTTAAACAGCTTAGATACTCTTAAAGATGTAAGCACGTAATCGTAGGAACCACGACTTACTAAGATCGCGTAACACATGACCGATTGTAAAGGTGTTTTGAGATCGGCAGTACACAGCAGAGTTTCTATAGTACACATGTATTATTAATTGTAATAATATTGTGTCCGCATTACCTTTAAAAACTTGTTCCAGTGTCGTGACAAGTTTACTATCAAAACCAAAATGTTTAGTTTTTGTGGCCACTGGGCACCATCCGCCTGTCTCACTTGTGCGCTCTCTTGCTGATTTGCTTTTATCTAAACTCTAAGAGAAGTGTACTGTTGTTGAATATTTTGCGTTTAACTAATAACAATCTTACCGATGCCAACAATAACGAAACAGAACAGACAGAGCAGAGAGAACAGAGCAAGAACAGAAATTTAAGTTGACTTAAACGGACTATTTGTCATCCATAACATGTGTATGACTTGAGCGAAACGTTTTTACAGAAACGTGTTAAACTGTACCTTATGCTTCTTTATTTTTAATTCCCCGGTATAACCTTTATAAGGTACGGATTGCATAACCTCTAAGAAAACATTAAGATTTTCATGCAAGAAAATGACTCTACTGATGTATCGGGTAATATGTCAGTGTTTACATTTGGTACAAACATTAGAACGATATCATGCATTAATATACGCAGTCTTATTACCGCTAAAACAACGCAAAGGTCGGTTCCAATAAATTGCAATATTCTCATATGAACTTGATATTGTAGCAGAAATGATGTAACGGTTTAATACCGCTTACATAATGATAAAGTCTCTTTTTAAACTGACATTATTACTTTTAAAACTAAAATTCAGAATAATAAATTCATAGGTAAACAAGAACTGTCCGTAAGACATCATGCTCGACTATATTCAGTGCTTGCCAATAAAACAAAACATGTATTAAATTCAGTCAGGAGTTATCTAACTTAATTGTTTGAGACCCCTGAACAGTATTGGTAAGTTGCAAAGAACTCCCATAAGTGGTGCATGATAGTGCCTTGCCTGAAAAAGTTAAGGAAAGTTTCTAATTTAAAAAGGCCATCATGTCAGGATATCCCTGAAGACTGTATTGAAGTTTTAAATCAATACCATAAGTGGTTTACTGAGACGTGTGCATGATAGTACTCTTGCATACAAAACTTAACAAGAATTGTATGTCAAAACAGGGTTATACTTGGGAAATAGATTTTACTTTTGAGTGATATACCGGTTAGTTTATCACTGTGTGGAGTTTAGATGCAGAGTAATTTAATCACGAAACATCTAAACGACAGACAGTGATAAACAAGCCGGTATGTCAAGCAAAAGTAAAATCCATTTCCATTCTAACAAGTTTTCTTCGAAAAAATGATGAATTATTTTATTACGCTAAGCTACTTTCAAGGTCGCCATACAACGCAAGAACATTACTGCTGTTCCCAGAACGTTTACTCCTTATTTCTATAATTATGGCATTACTTGCATTAACTTGTTTAAAAGTAATCATTTTTATATTAAATCTAATTTCGTGGTTTTCATGTACGTATTGTGATATAACGATATATTGAATCAATACCAGCTTAACTTTATTCAGTGAAATCATCTGTATTTATCTGTATACCGTATAACTTCCAGAAGCTGAGCGCTTACAGCACCGGGTTTAAAGGTTGATGACGTCATATATACAACACAGCACGAACAACGTCCCGCGTAATTCGTGAGTATCACGTATAGATAAAATATGCCAAAACTATATTTTCATCGTAAAATTCAGACAATAACTGTTAAGTTTTGGTGAATATTCAACATAATTATGTTGCATTTCGAACACAAAGACCGACAATGTAAACGTGTGTGAACGTTTTAAATATATTAAAATACGCGGGAGTAATTTTCAAAAGCTGAACATAGATCCGGCCATTCAAGTGATATACTATATTTTATATCACGCTCAAATCCTTCTTTCCCTATATGAGACGAAGTAGAGATAGTGTTAGAATTTGAATTAAATCCACAAAAGAGTTATCTAACTTGACTGTCTCACACCCTGAAGACTTTAATGCAGCTTCAAATCAATCCAATAATTGGCTACTGAGATATGTCCACGATAGTACATTGCATGCAAAACTTTAACCGAAGCTGCTTATATAAGCAATTATTAACTGTTGAAATAGTCTTTAAAAAAGAACGGAACGTGTTGATTTTCAGTATTTTCATGAATCGCGTAAAACTATGGTTTGGAATTTCCTTTTATGCAGATTATTTAAGTTCTACTTACCTGGCACCTATTTTGACCATTTTGTTGCTGTTTCATGTTACGCCACCTTGAGTGGTTATTTCTTTGTAAAACAAGCTGATCTGTTTCACACACACAAAACTTGTCACCATATTTCATAGAAGCTGGATTATTATTTTCCTTGTAAATGAAAATAGGACGTACATTTATTTTACAAAATACATACAACATTTACAAACTGATTATACAACGGCTGATATTTCATATCGCAGTCAGGATTTGCGTTTGTGTGTCAGTCTTGAAGTTGTGTGTCTCCCCTGTTATATATTTCTATTGTTAAAGGTATTGAAATAAAATGAAGCGAAAAAAGAAATCATGTGATATGCATAATAAAAATTATATACTGCCGCGTCATTTCTATTTTAGTTACTCATTTTTTTTTCCGATTCAATAACAAAACAACCTAAAATATCGCAAAATAACGAAAGCGTCCGGAAATTTGGCAAATATTAAAGAAGGCCAGGTAAATACTTACCCATAATACAAGTCGATTTTTAGGCGTTTTCTCATCTGTGTTCTGCAACATATGCGTAAGACCGTGTTATAAATAGTGTTTACCGTTTGCATATGAGTAAACTTTCAATACAGTTAAATTGTGTCTGTATTGATAAAATGAATCCGAGCCAAAATAATGATATCTACTCAATAGTCAACATTGTCTACATGTAGCTAAGTGAAAGTGAAACCTAATTTTGTTTATTATTATTTCTGTCCATTCCAAAATCAATACAAAGGTTATCAACATTTTATACACAAAATAAGATATGGAAAGAAGTATAGATATAATTAACGGTTCAGTTGTATTAGATTGATATTTATGTATAGATGTTTGAAGGTTTAATTTACAAGTAAAAAAAGGAAAGATAGGTTAATAGATTAAATTCAGCATAATGTATAAAACATGGTAAAACAAATTCACATACATGATAAAACAATAAAACAATAAATATGTATGAGAAATGAAACCATGTCAATAGCATCGTACCAAGGATTACACAGAAAGAGAAATACATCTCTAATTTCCATTGTGGTCCTTAAAAGGAAAGGAAAAGAGTCAGAGATAAAAAAGGAAAAAATATACAAAAAGAAGTGAGTGTAAAAAAGGGAGAAGTTTACTGGTAAGTTTTTCAATTTCATACCAACAGTGTTTGTATTTTTTAACGAGGACTAATTCACTGCGTCCCTCCTAAAGCTAATTTTTATAAAAGCTCTGTTAGACAAATATCTAAGGCCGTTGTAAGGCCGCAATTGCATGTTTGACTGGTTTCTAACTAATTGAAATCATAAGAGCTCTGAATGCCTATGTGCGTCAAAATTACTGAGTTGTATTTCTATCTATTTTATTGACAGTGTCCTTGAGCGTATATGACTAAATAATTGTCTATAGTTTTCTGAATGAAATCAAATACACTGTATTTCCGTTATCATGCATGAACATATTATGTACATTGCATGGTATTATCTCGTAGGGAAACATGAACAATTTACAACAAAAGGATGGCAACCCTTACTGCAACATAATTCAAGTGTGTTTTGTGTTATATCTGTTTTTTACAATTCAAATTGAAGGTAACACGCTTTTTGTATATCTACAGTCTACTTTTCATCATTCATGAGACAGAATACCACGGTATCATCATTTATAGAGTACAAACATAGGAGTCAAGTCTAGTCTAGTTAAACATAGTTTGAATTAACCTATGTATTACTATTAAATAGGTTAACCATTTAAAAAAGGAGATTAAAGTGATTCTTACCTCCCTGTAAATAAATCCAATGATACACAGCAACAGAGCGCAGACAACAATAGGAAAAACACTTCGAATCTGTTTATCGCATAGCCGTGTCATTTTCCTGGTAAACAGTAGATACAGTTACAGTAATGGACAGAAACAAAATCAAATATTACAAAAGAGAAGTTCTTATTTTATTCTCTTCAGTCAAAGCTACTCGTTTAGTTTCCTGTAAAATTTTGTTTTTCCAAAAATTACACTCTAAAACGTGAAATGTAACAGTATTGGTTAGAATCAACAACGCAAATTACATATTTTGTTTAATAATATCAATTTGAGAATTTTGGTCAGCTTGGTTTGACAGTACCGCTACATTATATGTTTATATTGGAATCTCAAAAAACGTTTGTAACGCTTTATAATTGGGTACCGACATATTTTACAGAATTTATAATGGAACCTTCTTTCTAAAATATATAAGTTTCTGACTGTACGAAGGACGTTGGTTTTTTTCCCACCAAGATCTGAAAGCGAGCAGCTTAAAACTTTCAGAACATAATCAGAAAATTAATCACGAAGAGTCCCACTTCTGTACTGCATAACAATGCTTCTGATATGACGAAGTTCAATCTTAAAATTTCCCTAAACTAAGATATTACGGTTAATATAATTTTACGTCACACACAACATCTTAATAAAATCAAACATTTATGTTATTATGTATGAACATATTGTGTACATTGCATCATATTATCTCGTAAAGAAACCTGATCAATTTACAGAAAGCGAAGGCAACCCTAACTAGAACATAATATAAGTGTTTCAATCAATAATTGTTGTATTCATTCTTACACGGATTCACCGCATTTCACAAATTACACAAATTCCCTGAACTTTGTACTTCCATGAAACATTTAGGTATAAGACAATGGATAATATAAGCATACAACCCACATCTGGATAGTGTCAGTAATATTCGTAAAGACACATTTATATAACAGTCACTCGGGAAACGTGTTAGTATAAAGGAAAGTCATGCAGAACACTGGTGGACTGAATGTAGATATTGATTTCATGTTTTACATTAATACATTATTCAAGTTAACCATGGCGTGAGAAACGTTGCAATATTTATATCAAATATATTTATTCAATAAAAACATTTATCTACCAAAATGAAAATATTTGTTCTGTAAGTGCAATAAGTTTATTCAATAATGATGTTTATCAAATAAAACAGAACATAGTTATCGACTACAAATATATATATGGTGCTAAAAATCAAAAGTGGTTCGAGTGCACCGCTTACAGGGGCCGCTATTACTAAAAACGGCAAAATTTAAACGGCTGTTTCTCTTGTTGAAGTAATGGAAGGACTGTCATTGGTCATTTACTGTAGTTTCTGTAGTACACTCTAAGTACTGCAGTATACTGTTTCATCTGCAGTATAATGTAGCGTAGAAGGTACCATAGTACCTTAAGTTTAAAGTAAGTACTGTAGAATAATGTAGGTACTGTAGTATCTGCAGTTGTTGTTGCTGCTGTGGTAGAAGTTTAACGCTCTTTCCAACTGTGTTTTTGTCATTTTAACAGGCGGTGAGTTTAACTAACAATTGTTCCTGGGTAGAACCAGTACAAAACTCAGTTCCTCCGTAAGAAACTGCCAACTTTCTCACATAAAGAAACATGCTAGGTAGCTGGGCGCAAACCCATGGTCCTAAATCTATGAGACGTAACAGTGATTTAAAGTCAGCGACTCTAACCAGCCAACACGACAAATACGTCATTTGTTTTATAAGCACGCTTTATCTGTCGTTCTTGCGTTTTGGCGAGTTGGCGCCCTTCAGACGCGATAACACGCCAACACGCTAGAACGACAAGTATCGAATCGACGCGCTTATTTGTCGTGTCGGGGTGTTGGCGCGTTGTCATGGCGCCAGTACACCAGCACGCAAGAACAACGAATGTGAGGCACCAACGCCAGAATGGCAAATTCCAGTGTCTTGTTGTCGCACTGGCCCGTACAAAAATGTCGTATTAGTGCTCTAATTTAGTCTATCAGGCGTTCTAGCGTACATGCGCCCCGTTAACACAACAGCACGCACGAACGACAAACACGCGGGTTGAAACGATCAAATACTGGTTGCTTTGGCGTGCCGGCGGGGCGCCAACACTCCAACATGCCCGAACGTCAAATTGATAAATATATCATCTGTCGTATTGACGGATGCGGACTAGTAATATATTTGTTGAATAAATATATTTGATATGAAATATTGCAACGTTTCTTACGCCATTGATAACCAAGGAAAAGAAACAATGATTAAAATGTTAATGAAAAGCATCAGGGCTTTTAAAGCATTCTGCATCGTTAACAGTACGCATGATTTACGGACGGTGGTTTTTTTTTTTCAATTTCGTTATTGGATATCTTTATTCATAGTGATCCACTGAAAACGTGACTAACGTCTACGAAATTTGAACTGCAAATGCTACACAACACAATTTGACTACATAATTAATTCAAATTCCTTTCACACTTAAATTGTTTTGAGATTTAAATGAAAAATAAACATGTAGTTTATTCTAGGGAGTTCAGAGCTGTTCGGTACGTGTCTCGCTACAAACCGTATCCAGAAATATTCGACACAATAAATGTAAAATAAAAGAAAATGAAAGAAAACATTCCTAGTTTAACAGATGAAAATATTTAGATACGTACGTCAGGATGATATAGTTTTATCTCTATTAATTTTTTTATACAGTGTCGTTTAGTTCAGATGAATGAAAAATTACCGTCTGTTTTCTTAATAAAATTAAATATTTCCGTTATTATGCATGGAATATGATGCATATTGGGTGGTATTATCTCGTAGGGAAAAATGATAAATTTACAACAAAACAAAGCCAACCCTAATTGAAACACAATAATAGTATTTCCATTTACTGTTGTGCCCATCAGTTGTTGTATTCTTTTTACACGAATTCACTGAATTTTCCAAATTTCACAAATTCCCTAAATCCTATACTTCCCTACACATTTAAGAGGCACTGTCTAAAATTGGTGTCAAATTAAACTACTCCAAGATCATAAATAATAGAATATTTGCAAGTGTTATTACTAAACCTAAAAGTTTAAGCTATACATTCCGTTATCTGCAAATTTATAACAGCCTGTCGAGCAGCTAGTTCATATTTCGGCAAGTCATGTAGAAGACGGGCAAATAACATAATGTCTTTTGAATGTAAATATTGATTGATTTTTTCTATACATTATTAAACTTAACCATAGTGTTAACTAATGGTGCTTGACCGCAAAATGTATATTGACAAGACTAAACTGTGTCATATTAATCGTAGTATATTTAGTACTATTTACCTTTTTTTTGAGGGGGGGACTGTAATAAAATGAAACACCAGTTTAAAAGATAAACTTAAGTGGTTGTTCCACAATGTGACTTTCCAACTAAAGACTGTAACTGACGTCACCGGAAACAGATGGCGCTACACTGTGTCCCGCGTGAATTACTCATGTAATGGAAAGCCATGACAGTCTTATATCGACATTATATATATCATGAAGCCATCATTGCAATATAGAGTTTCGCATCGACAGGGAACGAATATGATATATGGAACGGTTGCGTTTTCATGTAGAATTACTCGTTCATCTTATCATTCGCTCCTACCTTTAAATTGTGTGAAAGATACGGTTACTGTTTGTAAGATGTCAAAATGCCATGTATAGAACGATTACATTGTTATTTGTAGCCATTCCTTCTTTACTATATAAATCGACCCTTCCCTGATTTAACATGAAAACAGTCTGAAATAGATGCAGTTTCTGTTTATATGGTGTCAAAATTAAATACTATGTATACACAATTATGTGAAAAATACAAAAACTGTGCCGGAAAAAAGTTAATTATAGAAAAAGATAAAAACACAGTTTAATTTAATCATTGTTTGCAAACCGGTTTCGCTTTTTCTGCTCATCATGGCAAATATGGCGTCTAAATATGTGTAATTGCTTAGAAACGTACACAACGTACTTCAATATTGATGACGTCAGTTATACTTTTCAGTCTAAAAATAGAACGTCAATTAACGCTTTTCAATTTAGGTTCAAAAATGTTTATAAAATATTGCTCTCTAGATAACCTAGCTGAAACGTTATTGCTATGAAATTTATAAAATGGATAAATATAAAATTTTGGGTCTCTTTTGGCGCATGTATCTAAATGTTCACTTGAAGGTAATTGTCTCATTGATGGGTCTCTTATCTGTTGTGCGTAAAATGTTCTTCTGTTTCTAGGTGAATTGTATGAAACGCGTAGCACAGTTAATTTAGTTAATTAAATCATTATTTTAAAACAATATCAAGTCATTTTTATTCAATTCATTATATATATATCATAGAACAGTTATGTTGTTCTATATAGTCATTCCTTTATTTTCTTATTCGACGCTTCCCTTATAAGATTTGAAAACACTCGGATATAGATGCATTTTCTGTTTGTATGATCTGAAAATTAAGAAATAATCTATGGCTTAGAGTGCTTTATCGAAATTTCCCTTCGATAATATGCCTGCGTAATAATTCACTCGGGATTTGCCCTTCGTGAATGTTTCCTTCATGCACATCACCTCCGGGGAATGCTTCAATTTCGATAAAGCACTCCAATCCATTGATTATTTCGATTCTTAAAAAGCCGAATTTATGAAAACTATCGTAAGTACTACGGACTTTGTTTCAGTTCGGTGGTTATGTGTAAAACGGCATTAATAATGCCTGTTGGATTCACTCCCCTATTCGGGCAACCGTTCAAGATATCACACATAGCTATATTATACAAACTTATTTAAGTTTAATCATCTAAAACAAAGAATATATGAAATATCTGACTGTGACATTATGCAGAAGACGTCAGATTTTAGAAAGCAGACAATCGATTTAAATGCGTATCGCTAATCTGAGCTGTACAACGTTCTAACGTGGAGTAATGGCGTCAGTGTGAAGACGTAAACGTTTTCATTCATTGTTTTTTCTCCCGGAATCAAAACATTGCTTGACGTTACTCCTGAATTATGTTTTTAGACTTTTTAAAGGAAAACAAGGTAAAGGTATTCTTATGCTCAACTGTGGCAACCAAAATAAATATGTATGTTCTTAATCACAACTATTTGATGCAACTGATGTGTTTATTCAGATATTATTCCTATTTCTATATTTTATTTTTGTACGCGGGACTAAATTACAACAGTCGAAAGAAGCCACTTCCATGTCCGAAACTCCGCCTACTTTTCCGAGTGCTTCAATCATCATTTTAAAGCACTCGAATTGACTATAGAAATATACCATATTAAAGCAGTCGAATTGACTATAGAAATATACCATATGCATATTACAGTACCGCCAGCGTTTCACTTCCGCGCATTCTCGATTACCGATTAACGGTAACCGCACCGTAAACGGTTCTCGTTTCAGTTTAGTTAAATCCGTGTAGCCAATCAGAATGACTCTTACCGTGAAACGTGTTTCGGGAACCGTGTAGCCAATCAAGAGGGCTGGAAGGACCAGTTTATTCTACGGGTATTGTGCAGGCCTGATTATTTATTTTTAGAATATTGAAAGTGTTTAGACAACGACCTTTATACTGTAGTCTTTGTTTGACGAGTT
>JAUMHA010394442.1:0-11627 GCA_032359765.1 Saxidomus gigantea
TTTTCTCAATTGTGTATTATTATTGTTAATAGAAGGCCTCATGGTAGATAAGAAATATGTTGCTTTATGTACATAATGCTTAATGAGCTAGCTTCTTTAAGAATGAGATTATTATTATTAAGTAAGAAGAAGCGAGTTTAATTGTGAAAAGGAAGGGTCTTTTTAGTTGTAAAAATAATGTTCCCTCAATAAATAACATGTTTTGAGTTATAAATAGTTTGTAAAGAAAATATAATTGATGATAACATTGATACGAAATGACGATGATTATAATAAATGAAGTAAAACGAAAGAAACTATATCAAATTATGTCTCGGTTATGCATTCTATAGGGAATGCAGTGTCAAGAACTGTCCAATTAATAGATTTTTAAATATACAAATGTATAACGTCGATGGAAAATGAACTGGTTGTAACTTCATTCCGACGTGCGTAAAATTATGTAATTTAGTACTGCTACTGCCTCTTACCCACTTTAGGACCACTACCATGAAAATGTCATAAATCCTTTTGTATGTAAATTTCTGATATTAAAATTTAGAATTATTTAGAATTTAGACTTATTTCGTTAAAGGTTTGCCTTATTTTCAATAGTACATGATATGCCTCTGAGCATAATGTGTGATTTAAACTTTAGATCACTGTCTGCAATGTGATAAATATAAACACATTTTATTGAGTCAACGCATGATAAATGCAGTTCAAACACACTTTACGTTTACCCAAGAATCACACTGAAACTAAAATGTGGCTGTATTGACAAAATTTCTTAAGATAAATTGCTTCACGTTCTTATTTAATTCATTTCCTTAATCGCTTAACAGAGAATAAACTTAAGTTGCAATAAAAGATTTATTCACACGCTGATCATTGAACTTTGAACATTAAACAATCCTGTATATTCATTTATCTCAAGTACTTATTACTACAAATACAATTATTAAAGACACCATATTGTACGCTGTTTTTAGTATTGTTCCGGACATTGCCGTTGAAAAGAATTATGTTTTAGAAACAAAATTTGAACAAGAAATTAATTAATGGCAGGTATCAAAGTCGTAACAAAGAATTCATTTTTGTTGTTTGTTTGTTTGGGTTTTTTTTTTTCGTTTGAAGTAAAGTACATTGTATTGAAAAAAGGTACTAAAGCACTTTTGGACCTTTACTTGTACCTACACTGAATTGTGATTTGTTTTAAAAAGCGTATGAAAATGCTAGATGCAAGAGTTGAAATACTTGTCCGCCATGGATACCTGCCTTGGATTAAGGTACATAGTTGCATGTTCTCCAGTTCTCCGACATTGTAAACGTATTTTTGTTGAACTGTTTCTGATTTGATATATAAAAAACATGAATGAAAATCATACAGCACCCAGCATGGTCTTGACTTATCAGTACTGCATGGGTCCTTGAACTGTATTCAACTGTTTTAGTCTATTATCTGTATTCAAGTTTTGTAAAATTATCGAAATTGTAACCTGCTGTAAACCGGACAAAAAGATGAACAGCTTTTAGTCGAAAGGCCTTATACATGTATTTTGACAAATTTAGAAACATCAGATAAGTAACATGTAAAATTGAGGAATAATGTTGCGGACGGACACAATATATCCATGTACTGCTTTGCAACCGGGGGTAACAAGATTACTTTATATTTGATCTTACATGTACTATGTCATAACAAACATGAAATTGGTACTTCACTCTTTTTCCTGTTCATTTTAACTCACATGCACGAATGATTCATCTATTCGTAGTCAACAATTACTTCAATAACATCTCTTAGCCAATTACACACAATTTACAGTAATGTTACTCTAATGGTCTTAAAAAGCATTTAAAAGTGTTCGTTTCCGCGATGAACTTAGCTAAGATACGTATGTGTGCGTGTTATAGTTTTCTAACAGGTATCTTCAAATCAAATGCCTTTGGTGAAAATTTGGTTCGCACTTGAGCCACTTCTTTTTCATATGTACATAGAAAAGGTAAACTGCAATACTAAGAGCTTAAATATTTAAAGTGTAACTCCATACCAAATGGGTAAGAATCGGCCGTGTCCTTGGGGAGAGGGGTCAGTTGTTTTACCTCCATTAGGTTTCTTAAATCAAGCCCAAGACTGGCCCTGTCCTTCGGTTACTAGTTTTACATAGAAATAGTAAAAAGAATTGTTTTGCCAAAAACCACAAGACAGAGATTAGGTATTTGGTTTTAAGCATTGCGTAGTAGTCATCTATCAAATGTGTTCAAATACTTTTCCGACATTGTCCCCGCCAAGAGATAACTTTTTCAACATAGACATATTCAAAAACAAACTTCTTGTCAAAAACTGCATGCAAATGGGTCGAATTGGTCCCGCCAAGGAACCCAATAAATCAAGATAGAACTATTAAAGAAAACCTACTCGTTAGAAACAGCAAGGCCTACATAGGCGCTACATTAAGTTGGTTTTAGGGTTTACGGGACCATTCGTCTGTTACAATAAGCCAAAGGTACGTGAGCGGTGCTCTGACATGACAATTAATAAAGTTCTTATTTAATGATATAACGGTGAAAAAAAATTATGCTCCGTAGAGAGGACAGGGACATATAGCCGCCGCTTTGTCCGTGTTGTGATTATTATACACGGACGTAAATGTTAGAAAGGGGAAAAGTGCGTGCAAGTTGATAATCGTGACGAATATTAACGTGTGATTGTTTTATCCATAATAATCATCAAATCTGAACTGTCTTAATTATTTTGTTTTAACCCCCTATGCAGTATAATGTTAACCATATGTATTGTTTTTAATTTGGGTATGGTAAAAATGATTAATTATACCGGCAGAAGGAAACGTTATATTCTATTTGGATAATATATCATTTACTTTCAAACTGCATTTAAACAGTATGTACACCTTGACATATTATTAAAAAAGTAGTTTCTATCTTAAAACTTTAGAATTTAAGCAAATAAAAAGAATAATTAGATGGTTGCCATGCCAACTAGCATTTTGACGACTGATTTTGAATAAAGCCAATTTCAAAGTTACGGGTATAATATATAGTCTGTTTAGATAAAGATTAAAAGAGTCATAACTCTTGCGTTGCAGATGCAGAGCCATTTGTCCTAACAGTACAATTAAAGTACACATTTTTACTAAGTGTTAATTGAAAGTCTCGGATTTTCACTATAAAAGACGGTCGACTGAAGACGTCAAATTCCCCAGTCTTGTTTAGATAGCGAAGGTTTTTCTTTCAATGAAATGACATCCAACTATTTGAAGTCAGAGAAACACTATTAATCGATCTCTTTCAACACATGTGAAGAAACAAGGATTTAGTCTTCTTATATCTTGAAGCAGCAAAAAGAGTATCATATACATGTACAACGTATTAAAGTGTCCGGTTATAGACAGAAACAGCTACTCATTTAATTTTTCCATAACGCAATTCAAACCGAAAAACATCATTTCTATTTTGAAAATCAGTCACTACGAATAAATAACCAAGAGCGTGGTCGCTCAATTGGCATGTTGCTTGCTGGCTAATCATTCAGACAGTCAAGTATATAAATGTATCATATTTATTTAGCAATAACTTTATTTGCAACCCTATGCAGTATCAACATGTTCACTATAAATCGCAACAAAGGTGGACATTTATCTGTTAAATACAATTACATTGTATTTCGTTTCGTATTCTCCGATGTATGGAATTTTATTATGAATCGGTGAGTTTTGTCATTGTTGCGATTTCACGTTATGCCATTTTGTGATTTCGGATTTTACAGCGATTTGTAAAGTTTAATATGTATTTGTTAATCTATTAAATTTGAATATCGCAGAAGCATGTATTATGTCTTGAATTCATTAATATTCTGTGTTTGAACGAAATCTGCATAGCAATAATTCAATTATACCGAATTATTTAAGTGTCGGATTAGAAGTGGCTCCAAGGGTATATACGAGAGCAGTAAGTTTTAGGTTAAGTGGTTAAGACACATATTCGGTACAATGTAGAGCAGAAACATTTGCATTTACAATAAAAATATAGTTCAGATTAAATTTATTACCCGGAGTATCGCTGTTTTCTTTTCTTGTTTGTAAAGTTCCAAGCACCGGGCTCTTTTTGAAGTAACGTTCAAATTGCGCTTCTCGCTCGAAGTGGTAACGTTCAATTTTATGCATGCGTTCGATATCGTCAAGGCGTCGTTCAATTTCCTTAAGGATCGGCTTTTGTTGAATTGCAGTAACAAACACTTTGTTCGGCTGATCAATAAGCACACCCAATGCATTATGCATTGCATTGATGTCAGTTCCCGCTTTTTCTCGTTGGATTTCAAGGTCATTCATTTTCTGAGTATCACGCATTTGGATCTTGTTTGCATCTTGAATTGTTGCATCGGCAAGTTTCTTGACACAGGCGGTGATTTCATCTTTGAAGTTTTGTACATCTTTGAAGAACGTATCATTTTCTTCAGTTATCTCTTCTTCTCTTTTCTCTGTTAAAGATTTAAGCTGCTTCGTGTGCTCTTGGCATTTGCTGATTCTTCGAACAAAACAGGAATATTCTTTGCTTTCCCTAAACGCATCCGCCTTTTCAGACACGTACTCAACAATGCACTGCTTGTGATCTAAAATCATGCAATCTCCGCAACCAACTATATCATGCGCTGGGCAATAAAACTTAATGCTCTCAGTGACGTGCTTAGAGCATTTGTCATAGTCGAGAAGTCCTTGTTCTACTTTCGGCGACGCTTCGGTTTCGCTGCCGAAGGTATGATCCTTTGCCACTCGCCATTTTTTATGATTTTCAAAACAGGGTTTGCATAAGTAGTCACTGCACTGAATGCAGAAACCATCCGCCTGCTTACTATGTCCATGATCCTGACAAAGAAAGCACAAAAATCCCTCACACATTCTCTTCCCTGCAACTGCCATACTGGTACAATCTTACTGCTCTTAAGTTGTCCATACACTTAAAACTTAGTCAAAATCATATATTTATCATGTCCTTAATTGTTATCGTACCAGCAATGTTAACATTTCAATTGTGGTATCTTTCAGATTATACAGTATTTGATTAACAAATATTTAATAATATTTGATAAACAAGTAATTGTCAAACGACATCATACCTTCGCGAAATATTTCTAATTTAAATCATTTGGAATATTTCAAGCGTAAAATACATCAGCAAAGTTCTTGCGTATCTACCAATGTAACATCATACATGCATGCACTCACAAAAACATGCACTCACCCATGCATTGATATACTACATGTAGCATGCAGACATGCAAACATACACGTATATGTTCACCACAATATGATTCGACAACGCTATTTAGCAAAAATGTCGTTTGAAATATCGTACGTCGAATGGCGTTGTCGCATGTCGCACGGAGCTTTAATGCAAAGCACGCAAAAAGACAGCACGATAAGGTAACAATGTCGTTTGAAATATTGTACGCCCTATCGCGTTGTTGAATGTTGCATGGAGATTTAATGCAAAGCACGTCGCAAGACAGCACGATAAGACATTGCGACAATGCGATACTTTATTACGACAATGCAAAGCGACGCACAACGATGTAAATGTCTGAATGAAATCATTCTGTGATTTTTACGTAGATGTGTGTAAATTTGAAATTAGCTGTCTTTAGTGTCCACATGAAATTTGTATGTACGAGCCTAAAATTGACATTGCCGGATATACATTACGTTTGTCGCTATACGCTGATCTTTAGACAGACAGACAGTGGGACCGACGGACGAACGGACAGAGACGGATGGACGAATTGATGGACGAACGGACAAATTGTATTAAACGGAAACATTAAGTACCTTTTCCTGCTATTAATATGTCGCATTCTTATACCAAGCACATTTAAATAGAAGACCAGGGACGTCATTATAAACTATAGTCTTTGAGTCTATGGTGTTTGTTCATACGATTAGATATTGCATTCTAATTCATTTGAAAAATACGTTTGATGTAAGATGTTTATCATTTTTAGCCTATTGAATACCAAATGTGTGTATGTTACAGCAAATTGTTTTTCATGTTTAGCTTAATGAAAACAAAATTATGTGTATCTTAATTAAGATGCTGTTAAGTACATTATTTTTGTTACATGTGTATTACTGAAAAGTATTGAATGTCGGTTATCAATAAAGATAATGTAGCTGATGTTAAACTGTAGCAAAATATTCGGTTTATTTGCCTGTCTATCTTATAACAAAGTCTAAAGAGTGTTATCGCTATTTCAACATGTGCTATATAATGACATGAGATAACGGAGTAATATTGCGACCATTTCAATTATTTTACTAATGTACTTGTTAATTTCATATCTATTTTTTTATATACATGTAGTATAGGTAAACTCAAGCTTACTCTGTTCGAACAAAATTCAGAAAGTAAACATGAAAGTTGCAATGTTTCTTTAAAATTATTGAACCCGACCAGCTTAATATCGCTTTTCCAATAGCAGTGTGACCATGTAAGCCCCTTGAAGTTGGTTTCATGAAAACTTACCTCGGTATAATATTTCAATACAAAATACAGTTGTACGACATATTTCAGTGTTTTGACAAAAATAACAACCGCTAACAAAATTCTTTAGAGTTAGGAGTTTCACATATAACATCAAACGCTATGGACAAATGTTTGAACATTGCCGACGCGCCTGTCAAAGTAGCTATGAAGCACCACCCAATATCGGTTTCCTAAACTCAGCCTTTTATTAGTTCTTTTGACAATTACCGATCAATACTATAGTAGTTAATACTTTATGTATAACGCATCTTTAGTGATTATGGTGCGGAAACTAAGCGACACTGGCCCTTCTATGTCTTTTGTTAAATGAAAGCTGCGGAAACGTGTGTCAAATCAATGGACATGTTACACACACACTTGAGGGAACGGGTAACAACGTGTTGAGGCAGATAATTACTCAAACTTTAACATGTAACAATCATTGTGTCGGGTATTGCTCCAATTTTGGTGTAGAAACATGTACGAACGATTAAGAAAACATTTTTGAAAATATCTCATAACAATAAAACGCCGGTGAAAAATTGCGTGTAGTGAAAACTGAATCGGGTTTTAACACATTAATTGTGTTTTTTCCTACCCGCATATATATGTAATTTATTGTATTTCTATGACATACATGTATGTCATATCAGATAAACTCACTGTGGTCAAATAACAAGAAAGAGGGGAGTGGTGGTGTAGAGGTTATAGTATCTGCCGCTCATTCCGGAGGTTTCGGGATCGAGCCCAACAGGGTGTCACGACCGTACCACCTCATATGATACCAGTACTATTTCTCCAGGAAGCGGAATCGCGAGTGACTCGATAAGCTACAAGCAGCTACAAGCTTTCTTTACAATCATTAGTATAAACTAAATAACAAGCTCGCGGAGAGACATTTAATATAATTATATAGTTAAAACATGTAATGTAGTTAATTTTACATATACAATACTGATAAACATAGCATGTGTATCTTCCTTATACTTCAAATAAAAATGCGTAGCTCTCTTTCAAATTCCGTGGAGTTACATTAATAAACATTTCTGTAGGGAATCATTCATTTGCATGAAGGGTTTTTGTTCACGCCAAGTTAAACATATTTAAATCTATTCATTATACATTGTCACAATCGACCTCTAACACCTGTATGTATACAAACATGCAAGGTCATCAATATTTATTCATAATGCTCAAATTGTGTTCATCGATTGATACCTGGCTATTGAGGTATTGTACACCTCTATTTCTAGCGGTGATTTAATAATAGAATGTTCAACTCAAAACGGGTATTGGGCTCTGATTATAAAAAATAATCATTCGAAAACCTATGATAATTTGAACAATCGAATAACCGTCAAGTGCATGTAAAGAAGACTTGGTGATCGTTTTTCCCGTGCAATGCTTAATACAATTTTGTAGATGGCGTCAAGTCAATGGTATTTAATCATAGATTAAAGTAAAGAATGGTACAAATGAGGTATAGTTAGATTTTATGCATTGTGCCATGGCAGCACTTTTATACTTTTATATTATATAATAGGTCGTAGCTCACAAGTCAAAATCTTACTATAATACCTTCACCGGCGAAAATATAACTTTAATGACAATGGATTCATTTAACAATTCCCTATAACAAGACATGTTGAAACTCTGACCTAAGTACATGTAGCGGTTTCCACACTTATGACACATTTTATCACGTTATCAATAAAAATGAATTGTGCTTTCTTTGAAGATGTGATCAACTGTCACCGAAATGAACAACTGACTGTTACATGTACCTTTGTACTTTTGCTAAATTCCCGTCCCTCTAACCAATTTTGTTGGCGGTAGTACCTTGTTCTGGTTCACTAAAGCTTCTCTCAATATTGATCTAATTTTATAAGGACGCTCATTCTGACCACTTCTATCTTAAACTGCTGAAACTGACATAAAAACTTTTGTAAATAATAGTTCACATTAACACGCTTTTTAAACTTCATCAGTTTTAATATTCAAACGTTTCTATTTCTAAATATTTGTTTACCGTATTCAAACTGTGATTTCCAAATGTTACGAAAACTTACCAATAAACCGATTCGAGATTTAAGTTAAAATTTTGATATGAATATGTAGCTCCTGGTAAAAGCTAGACTTTCGATCATAAAAACGTCCCCCCCCCCCTCTGTCTCTCTTTCTCTCTTTCTCACTCTATCTCTCTCTCTCTCTCTAAGATCGTTGTTTAGAGACAAGACAAACGCAAGGCACATCTGGCAATGCCAATTTTAGACTCCTACATTTCATATGGAAGCTATAGACGGCTTATTTCAAATTTATCCTCATCTACATAAAACTCGTAGAATGATTTCACTCAGACAATTTAAATAGTAGTAACTACGGAATCCTGTATGGCACATCTGTTAAGAATATAAATACGTAATACGATATGTCGCGTGCAAAACACACGTCCCTACGTCAAGGGTCAAGATCATACTAAACGTATACAGGTTATTTAATCCTGTATAAATGGTAACTCTGTCTCGCACTGACAAAATTAGAATCCAGACTGTAACTACGTCAGGCATTGAAGGATTTGAAAATAACTTGGCACATATGTTTACTACACCAAGGCAATGTGTTTCAAGCAAGACCTTCGACCCTACCTTGAAGGCCAATGTCACAATGAAGAGATTAAAAGTCATTTAATCCTGTAAAAATGGCAACTCTGTCTCGCATTTAAAACATCAGAATGACAGGGCACGATTGTTGAGCACATGGAAACAATGTATCCTATGCATGTCCCCTAACCTTACCTTGAATGTCAATGTCGCACTTCGATGTCAGATGCTTTAGAATCCTGTATATATGCAAATATTCATATTTAGATTGTAGCTCTGCAGAATTTTAAAATGAGTTGAAAAAAATGTTCAGCACAAGATGATATAAAGCGTTATACGCAAAACCAAGGGGCCACAACTTGAGGTTTACAGACTGGGTGACATCACTTTTGGGCATTTTTCACTTACGAAAGACAGTTCTTGTTTTTGTATATGATTTTTTTTATGCAAACAAATCTATTGAAATGATTTAATAATTATACTAAGCAATTCATTTTCACGTGCCTTCCACTACAGAGTTTTCTTACACGTACATATTTCCTTCATATAGAAATAAATATCAATAAAACACGTTCGCAAAGTACCACATAAAGGGGTCGCCTAGGGAACACCACTTGGATCGTAATCTATGAGGAGACCAGTTACAAACTATGCAAATATGAGTATTAAAAAAAAGACAAGATAGTTTCCATATTTTTATTGCAATGTCTTTCCTATATTTCCATAAGTTAATATTATAAAGGTATTTAACACAATCATTTTTTAGGATGCAGAGTTCAAACAAACCTAATGAATCATTCAATATTATACATTACATGTATTATGATACATTACATGTATTATGCAACCATAGATGCATAACCTTACACTGTAATGCATATGCCACCAGACTAATGTATCGACACATCTACCGTTGTAGTAAGAATTACACACTATTATAGTGTTCGGGGTTTCCACAAATATCAACATACAACATACAAATAGTTTCAATTCTACTCTAAACTGGTAAAAGCGTTTTGTAAGTTAAAACTCTCTTGTAAGTAAGTATAAACACACCGACTGTGTGATATCCACCTGAAATTTTTGCTGCTATTTTGTCCACAGTAAACCAATTCCAAAACGTTGATTATCTTTCTTATTCCCTTACAAGAAATGATAGGCACATTTGAATCATTACTTGTGCGACTGTTCCAAACAGTTCTGTCCAGCATTGAGAGGCAGAATTAGTCATGCATACAATCGCAACAGAAAGCTTTACATCAATGTTTCAATACATACAAACAAATCAAACAGACAGACAGATAGACAGGCGGATGGACAGGCAGGCAGGCAGGCAGGCAGACAGACAGACAGACAGACAAACAGACAGACAGACATGTTAATGGATAAATTATTGCACAACCCACGAGTTCTTACATGGCTAACATTTACATTACAAATACACACAAAAAAAGTCAATGGTGGTTAATTTCATAATCATAAATCAGATCTTTTAAGTTATAATAGGTGGGTTTTTATAAAAATGTATTGTCTACAAACAAGTAAATTAGATTGAAAAAGCATGACATATTAGTTTACTGTGCATGCACATATTTGTTGTTTGCGAACGTCTCCAATAGATATTCAATAATCATGCATGTAGTACTTTACCGTTTGAGGAGAAAAGGGTAAGTTATGATAAATTGTTTCTCGTAGTTCAAAATTTTAATGCCTTAAATACATTTTTGACAGTTTTTGTAATATTTGAGTGTTTAAATATGTTAGCAACTCAACAAACTTTGAACTATTTGGGTGTTCCCAGTAATATTTCTTCTTGTACTGTCTCCTGAGGTCTTTGTACATTAGACGTTCCATTATGAAGTATAGTTCATCTTCAAAAGTGTTAAATATACGGCATTTTCGTTAATTTCTAAGGGTTGTATAAGGTTTATGCCGTCTACCAGATTCTATTAGTGCAGACAATCTTAGTCTTGTTTTTTTTAGACTTAAACATTATCCAGATACAGTTTCCAACTAAAATCAGCAAGAATATTATAAGTGGACGCTCGTAAAGAATCATTTATTGTCATTTATCATCATAGTATAAACTTGTTTTTATATATTTATTGTTTTCACATTTCAATAATGTAAACTAAAATATAACTTGAACTAATCTCATGTTGAGTAAAGGTTCTCTTCCTTATACACCATAAATGAACACATTTTTAGTTCGTAGTCTATCGCCTTGAATCTGTTTATAGAATTGTAAGTTAACATGTCAGATATGTGTCGACGGATCATCTTATATGGTATACACTTGTCTACATACAGTAGTCGGAACGTAACAGTTGTCACACGGAGTGCACGATACACGCACGATGTGCGCACGAAACACGCACATTTGACGCGCGTTGCACGTTCGGTAAATACACGATGAGCGATTCAGAACGAAACACGATATACACGATGTACGAAGCGCACGCTACACGCTACACGATAAACGGATTACACGTTATACGATCACTTTGG